>JABJVO010000166.1:0-17958 GCA_026770805.1 Boulengeromyrus knoepffleri
GTGATTGGTTGATTAGATAATTGCATTAATGAGAAATTGAACAGGTGTTCCTAATAATCCTTTAGGTGAGTGTAAGTCAAATAAAACAAGTTTCCTTTGTAACATGGAAAGAGTATGTAACAGTGCACGTCTGACCTCTTGGTAACTGGTTGTGTGATGATGGCAAAGTCAAATTAAGAACATAAGAAATTTACAAATGAGAGGAGGCCATTCGCCCCATCAAGCTCGTTTTGGGAGAACTTAACTAATAGCACAGAGTTGTTAAAATCTTATCTAGCTCTGATTTAAAGGAAAATTCTAGGCTGTCATTTAACTTTAAATGCACAACTTAACTGTTTCATCCCATGAAACAGAGTAGTATTTAATGTCCCTTGCAGAAAGGATGCCTTGAATTTTCTTTACTGTTATAACTTGTAGAGGAGGTTATTTTGATAAATGAAAGATATGACCTTCTCTTGCCAATAAAGGTGAAATGGTGAACACACTGTAAATGTATTTGTTAGCAAAGAATATGAAGTGTATTTTTAATAAATGTTATGTGAGTAACATGCAAATGTAGAAAATCTCATTGTGTACAAAAACCTTTGACTGGTAGTATGTATTTATATATTTCATTTTGAGTATTATGGCGATCCATACATGACAAGCATCTAAACCTTTTGTACTAAATTGTTTTAAAACTCAGTAGCTCCTTCCTGCTAAGTCCGTTCCTTCCTGGCCTGTCCCTGCTTTCCTGTCCTGCCCTGCCTCTCCGTTCCTTCCTGTCCTCTCCGTCTCGTGCTCCAGAAACACCCCACGCTAGCAGTCTCAAGACAAGAAAACGCTTTGTGAAGTGATACACCCTTCAAGCCCGGAGCTGCATTGTAAAACGTCTCAGATCTCAGAAGCGTCATTAGTTCCAGAACACACTGTATACCATCAGCTGTGGCGCTCTCACGCTGAAGTCACTCTGTTTCATCTATAACCAGTCTTGCCCGTCACTCAAAACTAAAATAGTCAGTCTGGACTCCTGTGCCACAAAATAAGTCTTTTATAGCTATATGAAAAAGGACCGTTGCTTTTTCACTATGAAGCCAAACTGCATGTTTCATGCGCATAGAGTGTAAGCATGTAAAGTTATGCTGTTGTTATCATTCTCTCAGTATTTATTGCTATTTACCGTTCTTACCCTGTCCTCATTGTCACCAGGATTTACTCTACGGTCTGCAAGAAGCACGCAAGTAGGAATTTCACACCACCAATGCAAACATGATAGTACCAGAACCAAAAACATGGCCCTTCATACCTCACATTTTCATATTAATAATAATGTAAAAAGGTAATATTAAAGACAATACATTTAAGTCATTTATGTATTCAAGTAGAATAGGTGTTATTTGTTATTATCTTTATTATTTTTGTTTGCAGTGGTGGTAACAACAAGAACATCATTATCACTGACATCAGCAAGCTTTGATCTAGTCTCAGTGTCTCTACCTGCATAAGACCTGCTGTACGCGAGTTGCTGCTGTGCAGTAAGTCACGTCCACAGCCTGTACGGCGGTAGGAGGAGACCCAGGTTGGGTTTCATGTGCCCCAAGCCATTGAAATGGCTGAAAGGACAGGTGATGCCTTCGCCGTGCAGAGGGAGTCTACACTTTCCAAGGAGGGAAATCGTCCACTGAAGTGGCTTAGATCACTTTACAGCCGGGGCGTGGGAGTCCGCCATGGGCACCTTTTCTGCGGTTTTAGCATTTAAGAGTTTAGCATTAAATAGCTGCCTGAGATCAGGAGGGGAGCGGCACTGGATGTGAGCAAATTTAATGGGGGGAGGCGGATTAAAAGTAAAAGGCCGGTATTTAAACCCCTCATGGACGAGATGGGACAAGTATCAAAAATAAAGAGCAAGGGAGGTGAGGACCAGAATAGACCCCACATAATCTGACAGATGGGGGATGCTCAATGTACGAGGACCGGGCCAGCAGGATCCAGGCCCAGGCTGTCTGAATGGTAATTTACACTTATGTCATGGAGCAAATGCAGCCCCTACCCACTCACTCTTCATTTTATCTGTCGCCAGCAGACATGCCTCGCTGTTGTATTCAAGGGTCCCGCTCAGACAATACTTCTTATATGAGAGGTAGGGTGTGTTGATAATACTTCAAGTGTCGCTTGAACTCGAATGGCCCACAGCGGTGTCAGGGCCTGCTTCCTACGATACGGAACTCACGTATCGCTTTTAAAATTCTGGGGCAGGAGCAGGCTGGGTCTGCTCGGACAAGCAGATTCACATGGGAAACCCTACCCCGTTTTTGAATCTTCTCGGAATTCCTGTTGGCTGGCGGCTGTATCCGTCTGCCGTCAAGCTCAAGTTCCTACGTGCGCATACTGTCAGCGCACTTCCTGTAAACAGGCTCATTGTTTACTCTGTGCTGAGATGGCTTCATGTCATGGGCCTTAGACAAGACCCTCCGTAAATAACAAAGGAGAGGCACCGATGTGAGGCAGTAAAGACTGACACGGTTTTGCAAATGATGTATATAATTTCCCTTTAATTGTGATCCTCAGAACACAGCAAAAACAAGTTGATTCTTTATGAAAACAGCAATCAAACTTACATAGCTAGAATCAAGAGGAAAGACTGAGTTAGAAGAAACTGTGAAGATAATAAATTGTAGTCTATATAAGGCCCCTTTAGAAATGTGAAAGCAAGTCATGTCTCCGTTCAGACCCTCTCTCTCCCCTCTGAGTCTTTCACCCGGAATCATAGCTACTAGCATTAAACATGTTCTTACCAGCTCTTAGTTAATAGCCTTGCAGTACAGTTACCATACAGTGTGGTGCCTGAGTCATTTATCATTTATGTCTATTAGACGATTAAGCGCTATTGTAAGTTGCTATTAATTTTCACAAAGTCTGCAATTCTGTTTATGGTGGGGTTTTTTTTTCCTTTAACCCTGGAAACCGACTTCCTTGTAGACAGAGTCTATATCCGCGATGACCACTCCCATCACGTTCCGCAGGGCCGTTTGTCCAGCCGCATCCATCCCGGCTTTCTCAGCCATCACCTTCGCAAGGACCTCGGTGATCAGCTGAAACGGACCAGCAGAGAGGGGTCAGTGTGGCAGACACACACACACACACACACACACACCACACCAGCTCACTGGACATGACCTTCACTGTCAGCACTATGGGGGAGATTATAATCAGAGGTGGAGATTTCAGGTCCAGAGAGTACAAATCCAGACCAAGATTTTTTTTCAACCAACCAGTTGAGTATAAAGAGTCACAGACATAGAGTACCCAACTGGGTGGTTGAAACAAAATCATGGTCTGGATTTGTACTCTCTGGACCTGAAATCTCCGCCTCTGATTATAATCTTTGTGTCGTCCTTGAGTCAAGTTCTTATTCTCTTACTGCTGTCTACCTGGGTGTAAAGAGAATATAGCTAAGCTGTGAATCTGTATCGGGATAAAAGTTGTTTCCAAATGGATAAAAATAAATCCTGTGTCACTGTGAGAAGTACCAGCTGTGTAAGAGCCCCCACCTTGAAGTTGTTGAGAGCGATTTTGTGTGTCTTGGCGTGGTTGGTTGCGAGTGGCTTGAGGATGGGGCCGTGGTTCCCCCTGGCATTCAACAGCTCCGCCAGCTTCTTCAGCACGGTCTCGCCGTGGGCTGCCACTGCCGCGTTGCCGGCCAGCTCACTTTGTGAAAGCCCAGCGAACTTGGGGAACAGCTTCTGCGTGTCGGGATACTCCTTGAAGAGACTGGAGTGAGATTTACAGAGTTAGCGGCTCCTTTGTTGGTTATCTCTTTGTAAATGGCGGTCAGAGGCAATAAAGCAGCAGGCCAGGTAATATTTACTGATGAAGTACCACGTATCCGTGAGTAAATGTGTTATGGGAGTGGGTGACGGAGATATTAAAGCTGATTCTGGGAAGAAAATGCTTCTTCAGGATAAAGCCTTTAATGTCCTCCTCAGCTCCATGATATATAATGGTGTTTAAACTGGTTTGGTCTATTTACAACATACTTATCAGCCAAGAAAAAAAAAACCCTAAGATCTACATGGAAATATTCTCACTCATGACAAGTTTAATGCATGGAAGACAGATTGCTGAGGACCAGTGAAACCTGACGACTGACCGGGTCAGAACCTCGCCGCCAACTCCTCTGTAGTCCTTCTCAACGGCGGGCCAGTACTTCAGAATCTGGTCGAAGTCAGACATCTTCTGAAACGAAACAAAACAGAATCATCAGTGTGATTAGGCCTAGCTACTGACCCACACGCTAGAGGCTCCGTCTGGAAGCGTGTCAGAAAAGCGTAGACTGGAGAGGTGGACCAGTCAAACAGAGAGGAAAAATTACTTCCTTGAGAGGGTCATTTTTAATATTAATCTTAGTTCATTCTAATTCAATGACAGCCCCCCCCCCGGCTAGAAACAATAAACAATAGTGAGGCTAAGTAGGTGCTAAGCTTGCCGAGGGTGGGTCTCTCACAAAAGGTCTATACCAGTCAAAGACTAGATGGGTGGCATACGGTAATAGACAGTGTGAGAGGTAAGCCAGCATTCATCAGGGTCATTACGAAGTATGATGGATTGAAGGCATGTGGGGACAGCGCACATTTCTTTGGACTGCACTACGTAATGCCATGTGACTCATTCAGAGCTGAGGTGGGACTAAAACCAGCAGCCCTGCCGGTGGCCAGTGCCAGCATTACCCACTAAATCACTCTTCTGCATTATTTGTAGCCGTTGAATGAAAACAATTAGAATATAAATGAACGCGACAGCTATACCTAGAATATATCAGAGCAACACCACTATGACTATATCATAATTCCTATAATCCCATAATTTTTTAGTTATTGAGTTAGTTTGTTAGCCTACTCAGTGGTATAACAATAGCAATATGTGACCTTGACCTGCTATATACTATTCAGATAAGTTTAAAAGAGTCTCTGTAGTTATTTATATCAGCTGCAGCTCTGACAGTCTGTACAGTGACCTTTCTGCAATGCTAATTATTTCGGGCTCGTTCTTTGAATGCTGACTGCAGTCAGCTGACCTCTACTGTTCGCCCGCTCAGTCAACGCTCGGGAACCGGAGGCGCCCCGGACGAGCTGCGCTAACAGACACGTCGCTTAACCGCGATCTGCCTTCGCCTCTTCCCCCTTCATTCAGCAGTCTGACCTTCGCTTCACATTATCTGTACGGCGGGAGCTTTGCATCGTGACGGTAATACCTGTAAAAGCATGTTTGTGAGCAGAAAAAATCCGTACTCATCGTTGTTTTGCAAGTATTTTGTATCTTGTTAAAACGATTTTTTCCCACACCGCACCAGTGACTTCGTGGTTAAAGGAGCAACTTCGCTGGTTTAAAAAAAAATGCGGTTTAAAATTGCAACAGTTTTAAATTGCAAATTGCTACTGAACTCTATTGAGACTTCTAAACCTGAGATGCCTGGGTAAATGTCCATCTGAGTATAAAACGTTTCCTCTTCTTTCAGCCCCCTCTTTCTCCGGGTAGGGCAATAGTGCAATCGGATCCTCGTGAGTTTTACACAGAGGTACACTTTCTCTAATGGGTTTCTTCTTTGTGTGTCTTTCAAGCTCATCGTATCCCCTGTTTCGCCGGTCATCGTCTAGATAATGATTTGAAGGATTAAATGATTAATACTTGCATTCGCCTAGGATCTTACATTGCTGAATCATTCATTATAATTAAGCAAATTAAAATTATCCTAATATTGAATTAAAAGTTTCTTTAAAAGCCAGTTGGAATTATTTATACCCAGAACAACTGACGCAGAGTCCCTCGCCTTTAACAATGTTAAAGGATAACCTTTGAGAATCTTCATTTGTTTGAAGGGGCTTTTGGATGCATATTTAAGCCAGATACTGTCTATCGTTTGAATCAATGCAGTCCCGGAAACCTTTCTAGGTGGTGACTCAGTGACTAACTGTTACATCTCCAGGGTTGGGGGTTCAAATCCCCCCCGTTCTGTGTTTGAAGCTTGCCTGTTATTGCTGTGCACAGTTCTGCAAGTATCCTCCTGCAGTTCAAAGGCATGCATTTCAGCAAATTAGTACCCTGTGATAAACTAGCATCCCATTCAGGGTGTGTCCCCCATACCTTGTGCCCTATGATGCCCTGGGAGGCTCCAGGCCAGTCCTGCAACGCTGCACTGGGTAAGTGGTTAGAAAACGGATAGAAAACTTTTCTGTAACATTTAAAAAGCGTGCAGCCGAGCGCATGTCCTCGTTTGCACAAATAACTTGAACCAAACCACGAAAGATGCAGTCACACGTTAGCACCACACTAAATCATGCACTTACTCAAAAAATCTATGAGAAATCAATGAAAACGTACCGTACAAGATAATCAGGTGACGTCCCAAGTTAAGTTGTGTGTGAATTGTTTAATGCCTCAGTGTACTGTTCCAAGTCCCAATCCTTACCTTTTATACCCCTCAACTTCACTCATGAATTACAGCCCAACCATCAATCTCTCTCTCTCTCCCCCCTTTTCCTGTCTTAAGAATTAACTCCACCTCTTTTCCTCCCTCCCTGATACTATTACAGCATTGTTCCACACTTTTTTTTTAATGGATGTCTCATACTTTTTGTTCATCTTATTTTTTTTTGTTTGGTTCTTCATTTAAACTGCCAGGACTAGTTGCACTCAACTTAAGCACATTGACTCTTGCTTTCAGATTCCAAACTGTACTTTTTGCTTCGAATAGGTTTGCGGTCCAAACATTTTGTCTCGGACTAAATAATTCATCACTTCACTTGCCTCATGTTCTTGGTCACAAGCTACCACACGTACTGCAAAATGGTGAACTTTCCGCGTGTGATTGGTGACACATTCGACAATTGGCAGGTCGTGGCTCATGTGTGGCCAATGACATTGGGGAGTGATTAGAGGTTATCGGTCCAAGGCGAGCCAGACTGCTAGCGTGACCAGGAGGGAATGTTGCCAAAGCATACAAATGAAAATAAATGACGAAAATGGTCATAGATAGAGGGAAGATCGTGATGTCCTCGTTTGGGGAGGAAGAAGGGACAGCTTTCAATGGAAGCCTCTTCAGGTTTCCACAAGAGAGGTGAAACTCTATAAAAGGAATTTACCTCTCTATCTGTATCATTCTCTGGCCTCTCCTTTTGGCCTCACTCTCTTCTGTCTGTTGTTCACTTCGCCTCGCTCTCTCACTTTGCCCAACTGTTGCACGAGTTTGCATGGCTTTTCAGCAGCTGCTCTCTTTGTTCCAGTCTTGCTAGTGCATTCGGTCACAGATAAGTTTAGTTCCATACAATTTCCCTCTCGCCTTAGGTTCAAAATTCAAGCTCCAAATGTTAAGTAAAACATATATTGGCTTCCGCAGAGCCCAAGCAGTCTGGCTTTTAATCCGCATCTTTGGCAAAGCCATCAAACAAAGTGGAAAATCCGGCTTCAGGGGATAAGCATGTATCAGAACAATGAAGATCAAAGTGTAATTTAAAAAAAGAAAAGAAAAACACTTTTCTGCTTTTTTTTTTTTTTTTTATACAGAAACACTGCAAAACATTTTTACTACAACGGAAAAGTGTATGGTGCATAATTCATTTATTGAAGCATCTTGGGTTTATTAAGTGGCACAGAGTTCTTCTCTCACTGACTGCTCTTTTGATATGGACATCAACTCCTACACTGAGCATTGTGTTCACTGAGGGGACAAGAATGTCATCACTAAGACACATGATGGACCAGCCTCATTTTCCTCAAAAAATGATACTTTTTCATCCAAAACCACTTGCAGCAAATAATTTATCTGCAAAGTAAATCATTGTCATTAACGGTTAAACATTGACGGTGGATTTTTGCATCACATGACTGATCACGGGCGGTATATAACTTAGGGGAAAAGGGTCCTCCGTCCCAGGGGAGGCTAAACAAAGATATCAGACGCGTAGCCTTTCCACCGCGACAATGTAAGGAAGGGAAGGGTGTGGGGAGACGATAGGGATAAACAGATAGAAAGATAACAGCAGTCCGACAGCATCTAGACAGAGGATCTCAGACAGTCTTTCGGGCTATGCAAGGGGAAAGGACACTGACCAAAGATAGTGTTTGGCACTATCCTGAAAAACAGACTCTCAGCAATCTCGTTAATAATAACTTTGCTGATGGGAAATTAATGATACAGCCAAGGTACGCAGATACTCAATATGTGTGTGGATTTTGCAGGCTCACTCGAATCATTTAAATGGGAAATACCTTAGCACTATTTCTGCAAAGTATATATGCTGGGGCATATGTGAACAGTTAAAAAGCCCCCGTGCCTGGAGGAAACCACATACCCCCACTCAGTCATGTGCACGCTCCCAGGCCATTCCATATGTAATTGAGAATGGAGTTTGTTTTAATACAATGAGCTTCCCCCTGGTGGCCATTATGGTGAAACACATCTGAGACGCATGCAGGAATTCTAGGCAGTGCTCTGACGTCCCCTGCTGACCTCATCCAGAAATTACACATAACGAAGGCTTGGTGTTTAATTTGGAAGGCATATGTGTGATTTCAAACCATGGCCTGTTCTTAGAGCCTTCAAGTTGAACATGTGTCAATAGAGAAGGATTGCCTTCCTGATGACTGCTGACTTAACTGTTGACTTATTCTTAATTCTACTTTTGATTTGATTTGCACAGTCTAAGGGTCGTTCAGGGTACATTTCACTTCATGTTGTACTTGTATAACCATGTATGTGACAAATAAAGTATCTAGTATCTGTCTGATGGTTAGTGGGGTTCAATATAAAGATACCCAGAGATGCAAAATTAAATACACCATCTGTAAATGAAATTTGGAATTTCATTACAATTGTTATGTATAAACTCACGCACACCATGCCTCCATTTTCAATGTAACTGTTTTCTTGGCAAATGTAAGGCAGGTGGGTGTGTAATCTAATATTAAAACAGAAATATTTTAATGTTAGATGTACATACTTAAAAAAAATATAGGGAAGAATGTAGCTCTGCAGGTTAGGACTGTGAAATGAAGGTCACTGCTTCAGATCTGCTGATGATGGTACCAGTGGTTTAAACCCCGTAGGCAGTGATGTTACTTTGGGCCATTGAACAAGGCCCTTAACCCCAGTTGCTCCAGAAATACTAGCTGACCTAGTTCTCTTAGCCTCGCTTGTACAATGGTTTGGGCAAAAGCATCTGTGAAATAAATGTTATGTGAATAAAGACCAAGGACTTTCAAATCAGGGCCTTAATTTAAACATGCAGTATGAATAACTAATGGAGTTTAGCTTTGACTTAATTGCTTGTCCACGTTATTTGTTTAAACTCTACCTATCAAAAATGTCGTCATCTCTGTGCCTTCATTTAGGCACTGCTACGTAGTTCATTAAAATATTCATATTAAAATTGTCATGCAGTCTTCTTATTCTTGTTTCCTTCCCATGAAAGTTATTTTAAAACATGCAGAGGTGATTGTAGGGACTCTGGGGGCCCTAGACAAAAACAGCTATATGGGCCCCTCTAACTCCCCCACCCGCGGAATGTAAAATAAACCTTTATTTTACTGTGAAGTGTAAATTTAATAATATCAACAAGGAGAATTTAATAAGCACAAAACCTTTATTTTCACTTTTCTGAAAAACAGAATGCACAAAGCAGTTTTGTCGATGCAATGTACTATATAATCGGCCATCCTTGGGGGCCCCGAGGCCATTGCCTGCCCTGCCTATCCTGCAACTGTGAAAACACCACTTAATACTATTCATGGGACAGGGTTTAGTCTATTATTATAAACTCTGTTGTTTTTTTCTTTAGCAAAAGCTTTTTCTTTTTTGCCTTGTGTGAAATGAGGATTGGTTCTCCCGTGTGTCAATCAACCCGCTTTGCTTCAGCGGGGCCCTGATTGGTCGGGGCGCTGTCACGAGGGATCTTTACCGGAAGAAAGATCAGGTAAAGTGTCGAAGGTTGTATCTCGGGGAAATCTGGCAATTACGTAGGATATAGGGTTTAAATAAGTTAATCTGAAAGCGGAATGCGCTGTTTTTCCTGATAACATGTAAGCCTTTTGTGCGACCTAAAGAGCGCCATTGTTTATTTCAATCTCTGTCGTTCCCGGTTTGTTTCAGTAGTTTGACACGTTCAGTCGGCTTTTCCAAAACCGCAGGAATCGCAGTGGATTTTGCCGCCCGTACATGCTTATTAGAGTAGCTTCAGTATTAACGTGTAGTGTGCCTCTCTCTCACTTCACTTTTCCCAGGCTGTAAAGGATGATTCCGAGCCTAAGAAGTGTCCGACACTTTTCTACAACAGCGATTATGAAGCAAGTTGGTGAGGAGCTGTCATACACATGGTCGGTCCGATAAGTGACAGGATGACTGTCACAGCACATACGGGGACGGCGTCTTGGGAAGCGCGCGTCTGCCATATCTACCACTACCAACAGTCACAGTTAGAAATGCTTTTCTTTTACCATTTTATACCATTAGTTGTAAACAATAAGTAATGCAAAAAAATTGAGGTAATGAAGTCTCCTTGCGTTATATTATCATTATTATTGGTGCATCACAGGTTTTCCCCGTGTTTGCCAGTGTTTCCTCCCATGGTGCAGTTAGGTGTGTTCCCTGTGATGCACTGGTGTCCTTCCCATGGCCTTCTACTTTATTATTAATTTATTTTTATATTGCGCCTTTCACAACAGAGTTACCCCAAGGCACTCTGGGTGTTTTGTGGTACATTACAGCATCATTACAGACAATGGTGGGTTCTTACTGCTATTATTAATAGGGCTCCAAGCACATAGTGCTGCAACCCTATTATATTATTATTATTATTATTATTATAACCAGAATGATTTTAGGACAACAGATAGTTAATGTTGTGGTATTTCCACCTACGCAGATAAATGTGTTTTCCTGTGCGCAGGTTTCCACAGGTTGAAGTCAGTGAGGAAACAGTCACCTTAACAATAGTTAAATTTACCTACCAAACTGAGTGCATCTCCTCCTTATTCCCTTCCTTGGTCAGCAAACCCCCTTTTTTATTAATGAAATGAGATTTGCAATCAGGACCTTTTCATGAAAAACATCCAGCTATTCACATTCATCAGTGTAAGTTTTTCCCTCTTTTAACCTCTTTTTTTTAATGTAACAGTTTCAGAACTACATGTGTCGGTGCCATGGGGAGAAATAAGGGGCCAAGTCTGGGGTCCTGATCATGGCCGTCCAGTACTGTGCCTGCATGGCTGGGCAGACAATGCTGGGTCCTTCAACACCCTAATTCCACTTCTACCAAGAGGTTCAACTAATTATTATTATTATTATTATTATTATTTATTATGATTTGTATTAGTGGTGGTAGTAATAGCAAGGACAATTTATAACAAAACTACTACTATGATTACATAACATAAAATGTACCACTAAACATAGTTTTAATGATAGAAACCTTTTTTTATTTTTTTAAAAAGTCAGGCTGCTTTTGCTCTAGTTGTGATGCCAAGGTTGTGATGGCGGGATCGTGGGCGCAGTATTATGTCTGTTTTATGCCGTGTGCCTGTGTGGCCCCTCTTCCCCATCAGACTGGAGGTGCGTGGCTGTGGATTTGGTCGGGCATGGACTGTCCAGCCACAGGCCGGCAGGCGTCCTCTACACCTTCCCCGCGTACGTGTACGACGTGCGGCAGGTTGTCGAAGGTACGACCCGACGAGCCATGCCCCCCCCCCCCCCCCCTGCCATTTTGCATCTCATGGTATGATGTGGAATCGGCACTGCTTATTTAAGGGTAACTCCTGTGGATCCCGCTGTCATTTCAGCTCTGCAGTGGAAACGCTTCTCCATAATTGGACACAGCATGGGTAAGTGTTTACAGTGTGTTCATGTAAACCAGAATGCCACCCCTCATCTGTTTCTCCTCATCCTTGTCTTTTTTGTCTTTTGAATGTTGGTCCCATGGCTTCTGTTGCCCTCTTTCTCCATCTTTGGAGCAGCTCCATTAATCATCTCCTTTTATTTTACAGGAGGCAACATTGCTGGTTTGGTGAGACTTTCCTTTGGTCACCCTCCATCTGTCATGGTTTATTATGCTTTTGATATTCCACTTATTCAATCAAGGCAACAAGTAGCATGTCAGAATCTTTCCTGTGTGCTGGGTTCATAATTATTAACAGTCGCAGCTCTTAGTCATGCTGGGGCAGCTTGGCCAGCATGGAAAATACTGGGAGGTCCGTTGTGTGTAAGAAATTAACCCAAGCTGCTTGCTCTGAGCCTGACGGGATTGAATGTGTTTAATTGCAGTTCAGCGCGTTATATCCTGAGATGGTGGAATCTGTCGTGTTCCTGGACTCGTTTGGCTTCCTCCCTGCTGAGCTGGTATGGCTGTGGAGCCCCTTACTGTGTATTCGGTGGGCATCGTAGGGACTGACATCTTTCCTGAATCTCCAGTGTTATATCTGAGATGTCTCTCTCTCTCTGTCTCTCTTTCTCTCTCTCCAGAAAGAGATGGCAGGACTTGCAAGAAAAGGGATCGAGGAGATGATTGAGTTTGAAAAAAAGAAAGATGAGAAGAGAGAACGGCTTTACACTTATGAGAAAGCAGTAGAAAGGTTATTTCTGACCTTCTAATTGGGTGACATAAGCTAGGCGCTTTGGCCGTCTCTCAGCACAGAGCTGTGTTTCACTTGGAATGAATAAATCCACCCTGAGAGTTTCCTCTGTAAAGTATGTGTGATATTCTGAAGACTTTTATCATCAGTGTCCCAAAAGTCATTAAGTCTTGCTCTGTTTTAGTAGCATTCTGTCTCTCTGCTGCTTTACATCTCACTGGTAAAACGATGCAGACTAAAACTTCCACTGTCTCTGTCTCAGGTTGATGGCAGCCAATTCGTCTTTGTCTGAGAAATCTGTTCATATCCTTTTGGAGAGAGGCAGCACGCAAGTTGACGGAGGTCAGCCCCAGTCCCTCTGCTCTGCTCTCCCTTAATACATTGACTTGTTTCCTTTAATGGCTGTCAGCAGTGCCCAGATGAGTCTAAAACCGGTACTTAGAGATGCTGTTACATCTGAATTGCTTCTGCTTCTCTTGCCCTTCAAGTGCCACATGGGAACGTGTCAGCATCTCAAAGGTTTATGGCTGAAAATAGGGCTTTCATATACAACAAATGATGTCATTACGTAAGGTGCAAGACATAGGTTGTGTTGTTTAAATTGAACTGAGTTGTATTGTCTCCTGTGATGGACTAGCATCCAGTCTGAGGCATCTCTGTCCTTGTGCCCTTTGCTCCCTGTAATAGGCTGCAATCTCGCCGTCATTTTTTATTGGATATGGTGATAGAAGATAGATTTGCATTGCTTTCCAAAGTTAGATAAGCGGTAATGATGGTATAATCACAACAATATAAGAACGATATAATGACGATATAATAATGTTTTGGATAAGCGGTAATGGAAGATGGATGTGCATTGCTTTACAAAGTTGACTGTAGAGTAGAGGGTTTCTCTGCGGTACTTGATTTGGCTAATCTGGGAGCTTAAGATTAATCCACTTTAAATATATATTTAATAAGTTTCTTTTTATTGACATGTAGAAAACCAAGCACAAGCATTTGTAAAATATGCATTTTTTATTTCCCTCCCTGACCCCATTCACAAGTCAGTGCATCATGTTCTGTCCAGCTTAAGGGATAAACGAGAACAACCTTGGCATAACTAACGTCCGCCCGTTTTTCAAACTCAATCATTTTTCAAACTCAACAGTCTGTCCGTCTGTCCGTCACTGACTGTCACTGACTGTCACTGCTGGTCAATGTATTAAAAAGTCAGATAATACTAATATAACTAAATGATCCTAAATAATTCTTTGTCTGTCCTTCTGTCGACTCTTCCTTTAGACATGAGAAGGCCTGAAAGTATTGAATGGCATTTATGAAATGGAGCACTGACTCCACCTGCTGGCCAATTTATAAAAACATTCAAAATACTGCATTGTGCACTGGCTGACTTATAAATGAACTCAAATGGCAGTAAAATGAACGGAAATTAAAAATATGCACTCCGTTGAAGGGGAAGGTGACAATTCTTTGATGGTTATACAAACAATAAGGATATTTCAGCTGAATTAGCTAAAAAAGTAAAAAAGGATTTTGAAATTAGGAAAATGTTAATTGCATTGGTTTTGCAGGTTTAGAGACACATTTTACATTGCTGTAGCGCCCTCTATTGGCTGATCAGCGTCAAATTTGTAAGACCCTTCCCAAGTACCGTCCTACAATGCATATTTATATATACATATATAGTTTGGTGCTTATTGGTCAGAGCTGCAGGAGATATGGCTGTCTGATAGCAATGGGCGTGGCAGAGGTGTGGTCTGGGTTTGGCTGGTGGCCGTACCTTACTGAAAGTTTAAGATTTTTTAAATAATTATTTGCAAGGACTCTCTGCTGATTCGAATGATACCAGAATTATATAGGCTGGGTGAAAATCCTAAAACGAGTTTGAAAAAAAACTGTTTTCAAATAGGCAATAATCAAAAGAGGTAAACCAAGTTCTATAGGTGGTTTGATTTGGCATGCCATCTGGAATCCTCCTGGCAACAAATCTCAACTATAAGGTGGACATTTCAAGAGAAATGGGCAGAAATGCTAAATTTCTCACTGTAGCACGCCCTTCTGGCAGACTTGGGTGTCCTTACCAGGATGGATTGAGGATCTGTAGAGAAATGGATTCTTCAGTTTTGGTTCAGATTGGTTATTGTTAAGCCTGTCAAATGGATGCTTGATTTTGATTGGCTGGTGGTGGCCAGCATTTTATGACTTCTGACTTTTGTAGTATGTCTCTGACCTCAGGCTTGGGCCTAGTACAAATCTCCCAAATTTCACTTGGATTGGCCAAGGAGGTCAGGAGATATTGGCAGTAGGTATTTGTAGCGTCCCCTATTGATGAAATGCAGCCAGCCTTGCACTGTGTCCCCAAAACAATGCTGGGAGATTGGATTTCAGATTTAGTTAAGGTAGGTCAAGGCATACCCGAGTTATAGCTGTCTGACCAAAATAGGCTGGATTAAGGTAGAGTTTGGATGTGGCTAATGGCCGTGTGGTAGACAAGTGTCAGGCTTTTAAAATATTATTATATTGCTCGGGTCAGTGGTCTGATTGGTTTGACACCTCATTTGTCTGATTTGGTCAGATGAGGTAGGACAAGTAGCCAAGAGTAGGTTTTTCAAATCATGCAAATTAGCCAAAAATCTTCCAGGCGGAAGTTAATAATTTCACTGGCAAATTTGTAGGGAATGGCTGCCTGCATCTACAGAAAAAGGAATTTTCACTCTAGGACTAACAGGTCAGGAGATATCAGCCAAAACGTATGGTCACTGTCTGACTGGTTGGATGATCTGAGTTGTGGGTAGGAATTGACAATAGTGTCCAAGGTACTACATGCTTTAGTCCCCATTAAAACAAATAAAGGAAGGACAGTAAACAATTTTAATAAATATATTTAGCTAAATTGGATCATTGAGCTCATGAGCTCTTAGACTGGCATTCAAACTTACCAATGGTCACTATGGTACTGCATTAAATGCCCCCTCTTTTTCCCTATAGGTGTAGTTTTCAACAGAGATTTTAGAATCAACTTGGTGAGTGTTGGCTGTATTTTATCCTCCCCTGGAGTCTGCAGATTGTAGTCCAATATTCACTCCATCATGTCTAATACAAGTTATGTTGATGTCGTTCTCTATCTCTCTCTTTTCCTCTCCCTCAGACGAACGTTGTGCGCTTCAGCCTAGAGCAGAGCCTGGAGCTTCAGTCCAGAATACAGGCTAAAATTCTTGTTGTCCTGTAAGTCCTTCTTCCTGAGTATTACTGTGGGGGGTGTGGGGGGGGGGGATGCCCTGTTTCCCTGTTTCCCTGTGTAATCTGGGAAATGGAGTTTCTGATAACCACATGGGCCATAAGCACCATTGATACAGAGTTGTGTATTTTCTGTTTATGTAAATCATTAGAATATTAAAAATTTGTCAGTTTTGTTTCATGTATTTGACAAAGTGCTTCTTCTGTTACTTGAATGGTTTTCAGCTGCTGTAAGACGTGTATCAGAGGAGTAGTAACATTTGTTTTTTGAGCGTGTAAATAATGGAATGGTCGCTGGGGGCCACATGGTTGTTTTACTGTGATTTGTAACCTATGTAACAGTTTACCATCAATCATTTTTTAGGAGTGCTTAATTGTATTAGATTTCTAAGCATAAAGAACGACATTCCAGTGTAAGATGCCCAATTCATGGGCCATGAATAAGGGGGCTGCTTCCTGTCTCCATTCTCTAGGTGATGGATTCATAGCCTTTGGAGGTTTTTTGTGAATAATTGTGTTAAGTAATGGGTCACAAATGTGCTGTCAATCATTCGTTTGAAAGCTGTTTTGTGCAGTAAAAATAGTTGTTCCTGTGATTGCTCTTTAATGATTACTTTAATGATTGAACAATGAAATACTGTGATTTTTGTCTCGTGTGCACGTTGACCAGATTCATGATTTTGTCACTTGTGTCACTCAAGCCTGAGTTATTTGTAGCACCTGCCGTATCCAGTGATGTGGTTCTCTTAATGTTTATCTGACCTCAACTGATTAGTGTGAACTGGGAAAAATATTTATTTGTGATTTAGGCATGCTTCCACATCACATCACGTTACAGTCATTAATGAAACCACATCATCACAGTACTTCTTACAAATAAGGACAACATCAGTCTAGCTGTTTATTAGCATAAGTATTTATCAGCTTGTTCTTTCTATATGTACTTTGATGTGACATGTTTGTTTAGGATTCAGTTTTGTAGACGTCGAAGTTGTACATGCCCACTGTATGAAAACTCCCACACATCAAATATAAATCCCAAAACATGTTCTGACTGTTATTAGTGTTGTCAGAAGGTAGAAACAAAGGTTTCAACTGGTCTTATACTTAGGAATTAGCTAGTTTTTCACATTTTGGAAATGAAGAGATTTTTAAAGCACCTTCTCTCCAGGGCAGAGGATGGACTTATCAAAATACCGTCTAAGCCGGAGCAGAAGAGATACTACTCTACCCTGCTGGATGGCTTTAAAGGCCTCGGGGTAAGTGTCTACATCGACATGCGCAGCTAGGGGAACACCATACACACACACACACACACACACACACACACACACACACACACACACACACGCATGTACATATTCATATCTTTGTGGGGACTTTCCATTAATTTCTGTGGGCATAATCCTAATCCCACCAATGACAACCTTAACCCCTACCCTGCCCTAACCTTAACCATAAGTAACCAAACAAAATACAAGATTTTTGGCTTTTTAGTTTTTTGATTGCAGTCACAGATTTTTATAAAATTGAATTTCTGCTTGTGGGGTCTGAAAAAATGTGGGCCCACAATGTCAAAATAGCAGGTTTCTATTACATTGTGGGGACATTTAGTCATCACAATGTAGTACATACATCACACACACACACACACTCTTGGACAAGCACAAATGCTCACAAAAAGGAAAGACATGGGACACAACCAAGGTATGATGAATGGGAGGCCTATTGACACAGTGTCAGTGACACAGGCCTACTGACAAAGGGACAAATAACGTAGCGATAGCCCAGCTAAGACAGATCACAGTGAGTTAGGGGGTTGATAGCTAGTTTGTAAATAGATCATCTTTACTTTTCTTTTCTCTCCTCCCGTGAGCATATCAGCCACTGGCATAAACGACACACCTCTCCTCTGCAGGGCCGCGAGTTGACGGTGCCAGGGAACCATCATGTTCATCTGAATAAGCCCGAAACTGTGGCCTCCATCCTCACCGATTTCCTGGAGGGCAGAGCCTCAGACTTGGCTGCTAAACTGTAAGAGTCAGTGTGGTAGAAAAATTATAAATCAACCTCTCTGATAACACAGAGAGGCACTTAGAATAAAAGTCTGGACCTCTCAGT
>JABJVO010000167.1:6607-17923 GCA_026770805.1 Boulengeromyrus knoepffleri
GTGTGTACTGTAGATTGTGTGTTTACTGTATATTGTATGTACTGTATATTGTGTGTGTACTGTATATTGTGTGTGTGCTGTATATTGTGTGTACTGTATATTGTATGTACTGTAGATTATGTGTACTGTATATTGTGTGTACTGTAGATTGTGTGTTTACTGTATATTGTATGTACTGTATATTGTGTGTGTACTGTATATTGTGTGTGTGTGCTGTATATTGTGTGTGTACTGTATATTGTGTGTGTGCTGTATATTGTATGTGTACTGTATATTGTGTGTACTGTATATTGTGTGTGTGCTGTATATTGTGTGTGCACTGTATATTGTGGTATGCTGTATATTGTGTGTGTGCTGTATATTGTGTGTACTGTATATTGTGTGTGTGCTGTATATTGTGTGTGTACTGTATATTGTGTGTGTGCTGTATATTGTGTGTACTGTATATTGTGTGTATGCTGTATATTGTGTGTACTGTACAGTATATTGTTTGTGTGCTGTATATTGTGTGTGCACTGTATATTGTGGTGTGCTGTATATTGTGTGTAGTGTATATTGTGTGTGTGTGCTGTATATTGTGTGTACTGTATATTGTGTGTGTGCTGTATATTGTGGTGTGCTGTATATTGTGTGTACTGTATATTGTGTGTGTGCTGTATATTGTGTGTGTGCGCTGTATATTGTGTGTGTACTGTATATTGTGTGTGTGCTGTATATTGTGTGTGTACTGTAGATTGTGTGTGCTGTATATTGTGTGTGTGTGCTGTATATTGTGTGTGTGCTGTATATTGTGTGTACTGTATATTGTTTGTGTACTGTATATTGTGTGTGTGCTGTATATTGTGTGTGTACTGTAGATCGTGTGTTTACTGTATATTGTATGTACTGTATATTGTGTGTGTACTGTATATTGTGTGTACTGTAGATTGTGTGTGCTGTATATTGTGTGTGTACTGTATATTGTATGTGTGCTGTACTGTATATTGTGTGTACTATATATTATGTGTTAACTGTATATTGTGTGTGTACTGTCTCCTTGGGCCCCCTGCTAGATTTTTCTGAACCAGGTTAGGGGACCCAAAATGGTGCATTTTGAGGCCCCTATAAAGTGCTGGGTTCCTTGAATCTGCCGGGGTCTCCTTGTCCTTCTGGTGCCCCTGACACCTGGTCCATTGAACGGCCATGGCAGTTTGGAACCTGTCCCAGAAGCTATGGGTGCAGGGTAGGGAACAACCCAGGATAGGGCGCCGACCCATCACAGGGCACACTCATCATACTGATGCACACATACACACACACACACACACACACACACACACACACACACTATTAGCAAGAGGCATTTGGCTTGGTAATAACCTGACTTGTTCAATCACAGAGCTTAGCAGAGCGTCCCTTGACTGATATTTCCAATATTCTTCCACCATTTTGCATGAACATTTCCTTCCTCTTCAGTCACAGTGGTAACAATATGATTAGATCCTAATGAAGTCTTCTCCTTGCTGATCATCCCCACCTCTTTGTCCTCCACCAACTCCCGCTGAAAATGCAGTTGGAAATCCTATCTGTGTGGATTGCCATTCCCCATTCTATAACAACCTAACCGTCATCAAAATAATAACGTGATTGTTCTCCAGATTTGCACACCACATTAGAAGATCTCATTTTCCAAACCGTAATTTTTATCCAGCTGGGGGTATTTGATGGCTTTCGCAATTACGCACCCAGATTATTGCCTTTCTCAGGTGTGCCGGACTGTTCTTATTGGCATCAGTCACAAAGGGGAGCAGAGAGTATTAATGGTAAAAAATAACCTCTTAAAAAAGGATCATGCCCCGAGTGGATTACGGTAACAGAGATCTGCGGATTGCGCGTTTAACTTTCGAGGGTCAAAGGAGCGGGACAGAGGAATCAATGCTGCGGGAATTTCCGACGGACACTGTGATCAAAATGCAATTTTCACCATGGACATGTATTTAAAAACAGCCACAGCAGAGACGAGTCTGACCACGAACACATTTGTCCATGTATGGACAAGCTGATGATCCCTGATGGGACAGGACTAAAGTAATAAAGATCTTGCATGAAATCTTGAAGCACAGTACTGTGCAAAAGGGTGTCACTGAAAATGTTTGATACTGTTTATCTAGGTATTAAGTGTATATATTTGCTCAGATAAAAAAAAAACTATTTTTTTATCACATGCAAATTAAGAGTAACACAATATCAAGAATTTCATCTGCTCTCCAAATCCATATCTTGCTGGATGGCTAGATGAACACTGCTTCAGTTACCAAACCTCTCCTCAGGGGCACCGTAGGCATTCCATGTATTCATCAGAGTTCACCACCAGCTGACGTAATTTGTTTATTTAATTAGTTAACAAAAGTCAGTGAGGTATTGATTAGCCATAGGAAGTGTGTTAGCGGTCAAGTCAAAAAATCCATGGGTGTATTGGATGGTTGATGCCGTGCTGTGGTGACGTTTTGAAACGGCTAAGCTGACACACTTTGACGGACATGATACAATATTTCTACACCATGAAGATCATCGGAACATAATCTTCTTTGACGGCCAAAGACTTTTGCACAGCATTGTATGAAATTCCTGGTTAATGAGTCGCTAAATCTTCACACCATCTGATGGAGCCACCAGCACCAGGTCCCTGAGACAAACAAACGTGTTTCTTTGTATAAAGGATCCTGCAAATCCATATGCAGCATTTGCCATTCATCCAGAGCGACTTACAGTAGAAGGAAAAGTTTCACTTCTTTGTGCGCTCCGTGGGATTCAAACCCACAACCATTGTCGCTCTGGTGCTCTAGGTGCTGAGCCAAAGGGGCTACAGGATATGAGGCCCTACCACATGTGTGAAGGTGCACCGTGGAGACGAGAGCAGTGAGAGCGGAGAGCTTCCCTCTGCTCTCCGAGTCTCAGCTTCCAGAACAGCAAGGTCTGCTCTTAAATCCCCTCACTATTTTCCTCTCGTTCCTGCATCCTTCTCTTCTCTCCATGGCAACGGCATCTATATGGGTTGTCTCCAGCATACAGTGTCTCCGGTTTGTTGCCAAGGTTTTTTTTTCTCACAGTAGATGAATAATCAGAACAAAAGGAGCATCATCTAATAAAAGTGTTATTGACAACAGCAAGAAATGCTTGGCAAGTCCCCAAGATATAGTTATATAAGCTATATATAGTTAGAAAAACTGAAATGCTTTTTTTTGTACACTAGTGAAAGCAAAAATGTGTTATAATAAAATAACATTTCAAGGAGGGAAATCAAGGATGATCTTCTTTGTGAAGCATGGATCTTGGCCCAAACTGGGCGTATTCACCCCTGGGGTGTTAATCTGCTGACCTTCTGCCCAGTCAGGTGGAGCCTTTGAGTGTCTGTGCTTCTTTTTGCTTGTAACTTTGAGGTTTAAGGTCTAGACTAGGATTCACGGATTCAAGGATTCGGATTCTCAGTCGCAAAGGAAATGGTCTGACTTTTGTCTCGCCCAAAATGCATCTGGAGGCGCAAAGAGACCCCAAAGCAGCTTGGGGGGGATGGTTAAACCTCAAAGGGGACTTTATTGCGGGGATTACGGCTTGTAGGAGGTCCCTACTAGGACCTACCAGCAGATTGGATTGGAGTTACAGGGAAACAATGACCGGACTGAGGAGCACAGGACAGGGGGCACAAAAAGAGACATCACAACAGACAAGTGATAATCAAACACAGGTGAGGGTTGCAATTACATCCGACACGGGCTACATGAGGGGCAGGGGGCAGTATTTGGCACGTGGGATGGCTAGTAGGGGAGACCCCTGGTGGTCAAACGGCTGCAGGACAGGGCCGCTGTAAACTGCAGTCAAATGCAAGGTGGTCAGCTTCGCATAATAGGGAACAGTCAAGTGACACTGAAAAACCAGAGGTGTGCATCATAGCCCCAATACGGTGCATGGTGCAGAAGTAAGGAGCGAATGTTAAATTAAAACTCGCCAATTACGTGCTAAGTAATCCGATGGCCTGAGGGCAGAAGCTCCTACTGAACCTCTCGGTACTCAGTGAGTAAACGGAGCCCGTTTGCCCCGACATCGGCCCGAGATAATTAGCAAAGCTGTTTAGATTACAAAGAGTCTGGTTTCCACAGTCAGCTCCTGGTGTGATTCTAGAAGAAGTGACAGACTAAATTATTGAAACCTAGGTTATTATATTTTCTGTGTATCTTATTCATCTTACTAATAATTAATAGTTTTTTTTTTTTTTTTTATCAATCTGCTTCCCTGGAGTATTAAATTATTAAATGAATACATTATTAATATGAGGTACGGCAGCGTTTCTTCGACATCGTTTGACAAACGAGCGCCTTGCATCCCCAGCTATCACACTGACGCCTGGGAACAAACACTCAAGTCAGATCAAAGCATCAAAGCCAGACAACAAGCCGTCCTTTATGTGTTAGCGGGGATTTTACGGGCTCTCAGCTGGGGGTGCCGGGGGGTGAGCCGGCTGGTTGTGGGAGGCTGATGCTCAGCGGTGAAGAACCCGGGGGCATGACCACGGCTTTCCCTCCCACCCAAGGCCATCAGGTGCCGACTGCTTTCTCTTCAGCTCGTCTCATTCTCTCTACCAAGGACATCCTTCCTCCGCACATGGTCTTAATAAAGAAACGGTCCCCAATGGAACGGGCGAGGAGTTAAAGAACTCGTTAAAGTCAATCGGTAAATTATACGCAAAAATAAGACACGAGAGAAAAATTATCCATGATAGCAGAAACAATTGACCCGTTAAAATAATACAAACATTTTGGAACATTATTATATTTGTTACATTTTATTTTAATCTTTTTTTTTTTAAATTTGGCCTATTAAAGTACAGGGTGAACCATAAGTTTATGGAAGTTTTCTCTGAGGCTCTGTACTCGTGTCAAAGTTTTCCACTTTCCTGTACATTTTAAGGAACAGTTTTCTGTTTCACTGCAGTAACTTTAACAAAATCGGTGGAATTTGCATCTGCTGGAAATAAACCTCAGGGTAAGTATTACATTTTGGGCTGCTGGGTCCTCTGGGAGGGCAGAGACATACTCTATCCTTGCCTGATATTCTCTGCTTCTGATAGAAACATCTCATTAGAATATCGCTAGGAATTTCCGGCCATTAAATCCCCGTTTAATACAATAATCGCCCTGGCATGTTTCCATGTGACACATACGTGTTCGCGCTGAAAGTCCCCGGTTTGTTTGCAGCGGTCAGCGACATGAGAATGTGTTTCAAAGACATTCAGCCTTTCTGCTGAAACTCGCCGCATCAATTATTCAAAAATGGCAAAACAACCACACTGGAAACAGAAAAGATGGAGGGAGACATCCGTCCATTTGCCTTCAAATATTTAGTCCTATACAGGGTCCAGGGGGAACCTGGGGCTTGGGGTTGGGGCACCCCCCCCAAAACGATTCCAGTTCCTCTCAGGGGACCCGCTCACACACCCTCACACACCATGTGCTGCTCAGAGACACCAGTTCACCTACCCACATGTCTCTGGACAGTGAAGATACTTCGTGTTGTTACAGTATAGAATATGTTCAGCTCTCTTTATCCCATTACAATTTGCTCCCTAAAATATCATTGAGGCATATTATTTTTTTTTGGTCATTTTTAGGTTTACAATTATTAAAATGTTTGTGTTTCTTAAAATTGCAATGAATAAGCCATCTGTCTGCTTACCCAGGACTGGAACCTACCTCAAGCAGAATGTGGCACAAGGGTGGGGGACAGCAAGGGTGGGGGGCCAATCCGGCACAGGGTGCATAATGCACAGCAGGCGGCGCCACTACACTGTCCTAGGACACACTGTATCACATAACATGGGAACAAACTCCCCTTAATGTACAGCACTGTGCAAACGTCTTAGGCAGTCACAGGAAATTGTGTTTAAATGATACTTCCGTTGGTGTAAAACTAACATATTTTGTCTGTAAAACTGTGTCAACTTCCATTTCCATACCCTTCCTAATATCACCCCAGTACATGCTGCAATCACCCAACACGCCAATTAGCCTTTTGACTTGACCACTTGCACACTTTGTTTGGCTAATTAATACCCCACCGAGTCATTTAACGAATAAAATTAATGAATGAAGTGGTGAAATTTAACGCAGAACCAGAATGACTGGGGAGAGGTTTACGAAAGAAAGTGATTTTATTCCAGCTAATTACTCTTAATCTGCATGTATTCTAATGTTGAACTGTGTTTTTACACAGATAAATAGCTTTAAACATGTCCCTTCTGCTCAGTACAGTAGGTTTTACTGAGTCAGATCAGGAGTTCACCATACCAAGAACCCCCCCCCCCCGCCACACACTGGCTAAACTGTTCATAATTTATAAACAGCCTAATGCACTATGGCAAATTCTGCATTTCAACAGCCAATTAGAGGTTTGTGGTACCACTGCTCATTAATAAATAACTAATGAGCAGCCTGAATCAGGGGCCTCATGAGAAATGCGAGGCCTCACTGCAATTATACTCTTCTCTTCTTACTAATGATCCATAAATACAGCCGAAACTGACACTGTGTCAATCTGCACTGATGTTTCGACATGCTGCATTACTCCACAGGGGTAGCTGTGAGATTTAAAAGGTTCAAATTGTTGTTTTTTTCTGCATTTTAGAAGGTGTTTAGATTCTCCTTTAGCATGAAAAGTCAGACAGAAGGCGGAAAGCTTTAGAAAAATGCTGTCTGATTAGCTGCCGTTTGTTGACATCAACCTGACAGTACCTATTAATAACCTTACCTTAAAAAGGAGATTGCTGCCTTGGAAAGGGTGCAACTTAGGGCTACGAGAATGATTCCTGGTCTTAGAGGAATGTCTTATGAGGAGAGGTTAGCTGAGCTGAGTCTGTTCAGCCTCGAGCAAAGGAGACTAAGGGGGGACATGATCCAGGTCTATAAGATTCTAACGGGTCTGGATGCTGTTCAGCCAAATGGTTATTTCAATATTAAATACTAGAACTCGTGGCCATAGGTAGAAATTAGCGGGAGAACATTTTAAACTGGATTTGAGGAAGCACTTCTTTACACAGCATGTAGTTAGAGTATGGAATAGTCTACACACAAACACATGAATTGGCGTGCAAAGGATTCTGGGAAAGGCCTAAGTTTCCCCGCAACCCTGGACTGGATAAGCAGTGATGGAAGATGGATTAATTTGGTCTTTGAAATTATTGTACGATTCCAGTTTAAAGGTGTTACTGTAACAAATAGTTGATTGTTAGGTATGTAAGGTCACACGAGGGCTTCCTTATTCACTGTAAATGCGCACCACTTCAGCACCATGGAGAGTGACCAGCTGTCACCTCAGGACACATGAACCTCCAACCAAATCATCATAAAAGGAGAAGTAGGTCCCCATTTCAAGGGCAAGCAGGTGAGCACTCCGCTAACAACACACTGTCTCTCTGTAAGGCTCTGAATCCTCAGCATACAACCCGCTCAGCTGCTCTCCAGCGTCTCCTCAGCTGTGGACCATCTCATGTGGCCTTGCTTCCACCTTCCGCCGTGACTGTGTGTTCCTGCTGTTCATGACTGGTATAAAGGAAAACTCCTTTATTTTCCTGTGTTTACAGTGCGTCCTCCATGCAGGATGTGCAACATGCAGTTTACATTTGTTTTTTTTCATGCATCCCGGGTTTTGATGGATTACAGGATTTTTAATTTCATGCACTGGTTGCTTAGAATTCCCCCAGATTTTTTCTAAGTATGTCTAAATCCGGTGCATAGGTTTCCAAAGATTTTAGAAAACCTTTATTATCATTGTCTAAATATTATTTACACACATATTATTCATATCGGCAATAAATCAATCGAGACATTAACTGCTCATCCAACAAAAGGTCATGCTGATCCTGCAGCTTATCCTGGGAATCGCAGGACGTTAAATCTTTGACTGGGCATGTTGGTGATAAATATTCAATTCAGTTCTATTCAATTTATTTTTATATAGCGCCTTTCACAACAGAGTCGCCCCCAGGGCACTTGACATGGGTCTGTTGTGGTACATTAGAACATCATTAAGACAGAATAATACAAAAACAGGGAAAAGGGAAGAGAAAGAAAGAAAGAAAGAAAGAAAGAGGGAAGGAAAGAAAGAAAGAAAGAAAGAAAGAAAGAGGGAAGGAAAGAAAGAAAGAAAGGGAGGGAAAGAAAGAAAGAAAGAAAGAATGAAAGAAAGAGGGAAAGAAAGAAAGAGGAAAGAAAGAAAGAAAGAAAGGGAAAGAAAGAAAGAGGGAAAGAAAGAAAGAAAGAAAGAGGAAAGAAAGAAAGAAAGAAAGAAAGAAAAAGAAAAGCTGATGTCAACAGAGGAGAAGAACCAAAAACTGCCAAGTAGGGAGAAAGAAAAACCCTCTTGGGCTGTGCGTCCCCCCCCCCCCCACCCTGTCAGCTCCTACGGCTTCCCCACATGTCACTCTCCCATGGAAGGTTCTGTGGAATTTACTGACCATCTAAGAAGCCGAAACGTTCCCACGCCCCAGCTGCAGGAAGGGGGCTGTGCCGCAGTGATAAGGAAGCTGACTGCCAGCTCCACGCTGCTTTGCCATGTTACCCCCGGCTTCTTGGCCTGCAGGGTCGCCTACAGATCCCCTCTCCTACAACGATCTGAGGCTGACTAATAGATTATTAGTGTAGTGCTATTGGAGAGTGCGGACTCCACCCCCCCCCACCCCCGGGCTCCCGGGAGCGAGTAAGATTTCAGGCGCCACAATCCGGGACAAACCCGCCTTCATTTTCTTGTTCTTCCCAGCAGTAATTTCCCTGTAACTTCCCAGAACTGCAGCAGGAACCCTGTGGCATGCAATAAGTGCAGTAAGAGGCGGGGCATCGCTCTGGATCCGCCGGCCTCCAGTGAATATCACGAAACTGGCAGGAACTGGAAGCTTGAAAAAAAGGGCTCATTGTGCGGAGGACGCTTCCGAAGTCTAGCCATCGTCATGGCCGCGGGGTTTCCATGGTGACAGATGCTGCATGACGTGAGCTTGCCCAACAGCCACACCAAGCATGACGGCTGCATCTGGAACTGTCTTCATCCAATTAGGTGACTTGAAACTCCTGACCTGCACTTTTTAAATATTGTGAGGGGGGAGTTGAATCCAGATGGAGCGTTTCACTGATGTCCAGACATCTTCAGGATCAGCAGAAACAGATGCCAGAGCCAAGATTAGGTGTGATATTGTGGCTGGTGCACCTATGATTCTGGGGCACTGACCTGCGCAGATCCCAGTCCCCTACTGATGCTGTGTGTTTCTCGGATTGGTAGAGGGTGTTATGTGTGCGATGAGCTGGCAAAATGGAGGTAAACACCTGAGAAAAAGAGTAAACTGCTCTTTCAGGATGACGAACACCAGGGTGGCGTTCAATAAAGTACTGGATGATATATCCTGCTGCTTTTATACAATCAGATCTTCAGGTTTTGAGCCCTGTTGTTCCAGCAAGAAACACAAAGGATCTATTATCTGAGTCACTTGTGTATCTCTGAGTAGCATAAAGGAAAACTCCGTTGTATTCCTGTGCTTTCAGTGCGTCCCCCATGCACGATGTGCAACATAAAGTTTACATTTGTTTTTTCTCATACATCCCGGATTTTGACGGACCACAGGATTTTTAATTTCATGCGCTGGTTGCTTAGAATTCCCCTCGATTTTCTAGAAGCATGTTTAAATCTGATCCATAGGTTTTCAATGGCTAGATAGTATTTACACACAAATCATTCATATTGGCCATAAATCAATCAAGCCATATCTGCTCATCCAACACAATGCCATGCTGAGCCTGCAGGAATCACAGGGCATTAAACCTTGGATGAGACTTATTATCTAACAATTGCTTGTTGAGGACCTTGTACGCTAGTCTTCAAGATGATTGTTCATGAGAGATCACATAATAAAAAGGCAAGGCAAGCTTGATTTACACTCAACTGTTAGTCTAAAGCGTTACTAAACTCCCACTTTACGTTTTCTGCTTTTTAACAATGCCAAACACAGTAATGAAACAAGCTTGTGTCTGGTGTTCCTGTTGACCTTTAACCTCTGCTCCCCTTGTCACCCTGAAAACCTGACCCTGCTCGGGTCAGAGGGCACAGAGCTGTCAAACACTCAATGCTCAGGTAAAAACACCAACCACTGCTTTAACTGGGACCAGTGTAATTTTAATAAGTGTCACATGAAATGGATCTGGATTAATAAACACAGAGTTTACTAACCTTGCTGTCAGTTTAGGGCACGTGACTCTCGCTTCTGGAGGGACACCAAAAGGAGTTGCGTGACTCAGGAGAAAGAAAGTCTGAGTCTGTATCAGGGGTCCAAAATCAGATGGGGTTTCCAGCCCTGAATCACAGGGAGCTACTGCTTGTTCTCCATTTGCTTACACTGAATGTGTAATGGAATCCACCTGGAGCACTACTTACTCTGCCTATAGATTTTGATAATAAACATCTTTTTTAGGACGGTAAACCTTGTTCTGGAGGTCTTTTCCTCAAGCCGGGCCTTAAACCCGCTGTGGAAGTGCATTGTGGGACTCTTGAAGCTAAGCAATTCACCCCCAACTGCGCACCAAGCCACCATGCTTCCCAGCAACTGCCACAAAATTACAAACAGGCACCATGATCTCCCTAATGCTGCCAGTTATCTGAAGCTCAGGACAGAAGGACAGGGGTGGAGGTTGTATGGCTGACCACACTCCACTCTGGCAAGTGCTGACCTCTGTGTCCAGGACTGCAGAGACCCAGGATGTGCTGAGGTAAACGAAACCAGGTGGTGAATTTTAATTCCACTTACTGCACCCATATTCTGCCATTCCCTTAGAAACATCTATATAAAACACATGCTTTGGACATAGTGCACTCTAGTGTTCTTATGGATATTTAACCAGTCACTGGGATTCATTACAACATTTTTTATGTGGCGGGACCATCCAGCATTTCCCGGAAACTAGTCATACAAGAACTATAGACAACATTGTAAAGTCTTTTACCAAGAAACCAGTTCATTCAGTATTAACTCATCAAAAGACACTGAGCATGCAGGCTTGTTTTATTTATTATCTCAGCCACCCCCTCCCTGACAAAATGTCTTCATCTCACTCTTTTGCTTCAGTGAGGATCCCATATGAAAACTGCTCAGCGGTTGCTGGCAAGTCCAGACCGGTTTTCTCTCGGGTTACGCAAGAAAATTGCCTTTTGCCAAAGCAAGGCGGGGCTCTTTGTGAGCGATGAAGGCGGGGCTTTTGTGAGCGATGAAGGCGGGGCTTTTGTGAGCGATGAAGGCGGGGCTTTTGT
>JABJVO010000168.1:0-17922 GCA_026770805.1 Boulengeromyrus knoepffleri
GGCCTCGCCCTCCCCCTGGGCCCTTTCCCTGTTCCCCTTTTTTATTTTTTCCCCGGAAACCTTGGTCACTTTCCCCCCCCCTCCGGGTGCCGGCCCCCCCCCCCCCCCCCCCCCCCATCGTCCAACGTCATTACCATTCCTAGATGATCCCTGTCCCCAAGTGCCACCGTCATCACGGGGCAGCCTTTTCCCATGATGCATTGTGGCAGTGGACCTGTGTTTGTTGCCCGAATGACTCCCCCTCGCCACTGGAGTTCTGCTTGGTAGCCTGGTACCGGCACCGATTTTCACATGAAGCGACGATTGACGGACAGGTGTGAAAACGCGGGAAAGCCCGGAAAACTCCTCCTCCCTGCGCAGCTTTCTGGAATCTTCCATAATCTGGTGTTTACAGACCAAGTCTAATCGGAGCATCAGCAGGGAGCAAGGATTTGTTGTGATGCATGCTGGGATGTGAAATCCACCGCGCCTCAGGCTGGCGACTCCGACAACGTGTGCCAGCGTGACCCGAAGGGACCGCGAACATACTGGAGGTTTCTCATGGTCATTGGGGCTAACGGTTCTGCATCTACCTGTACTTCGGAACCCACATTTCTGTCGATGATCTCTATTTCCTCCATTTTTTTTTTTTTTTTTTTGAAGAGTGATCATGTCAAAATTCCTCGTTAACAGATAGCCTCTTGGGTAACATCTGGGTCCATCTAGCTGTGTTGTGTTTTTTTTTTGCAGCCCTAAGTGGATGTGGCAAGGCGTGTCGCTTTGTGGTGACAGAGTACAGCAGTGACGTCCCGGGTGTCAGCTGTGGGTCTCGGTGGATCAGGCTTGAGGGCGGTCAGGTGCTCCGCCCTTATAGCTCGGGGTCCACTTGTCTGGCTTTGGACTGCTTGCCCAGGGCTGTTTCTCTGTGGCCCTTGGCTGTTTGGATGCTGGCCCACCAACGACGGTCCTGTTAACGGTTACCTTTTTCAGCGTCCAGCAGGTGGCGCTCTGGAGCTCTGTCTCATTTCCATATTTTTGTGGTGAGAAAAGGAACTCGGTGTCACGCTCTCTCATGATGCTCGGCAAGCGATGGCAGGGGGTGAGCTGGGGGCTCTCGCCATTGCCCCCCCCTCCTTGGCCTGAACGCGGGATGCGATCCTATCAAGTACCTCACATCTCATTTTCGGAGTGAGTGAAGGAAGAAGGGAGGGGGAGAGAGGACGGGCACAAAGCTGGGGTGCTGGCCGGGAAAAGGAAAAGTGGGGGCTCGAGGGCTGCGATGTCTTTTTGTGGGGGAGCTGCAGGTGTCCTCCCACCCTGTCGGACATCATCTAGTGCGGCATGTTAGTCTGCCAGCCTGCAGTAGTGCTGGACACCCAAGCCTCGCAGATGTGCTTCATTTGTATAAGTATTAATGATGTCACTTTGACACCCCCCCCCCACTGGGCAGACGGCCTCAGATCAGAGGAGGTCTCCCTGAAGGACACTCCCCTTTGTATGCTTGCTGGGAGTTCTGGCAGCCAGTTAAATACTCACCACCACACCACCAAAAATAAAGTACACAGTGACCTGTAATCCGGCTTTTCCAAACCGGATGCTTAAGCCCACCCCCAAAGGTAAAGGGGGGAGTGACTGCCTGGTGCGAGAACTGAAGCACCGATTCGGTTTGGTCACTATCAGGCTGAAGTGTTCTTGTGGATCTTCGCAGCCTGCAGTCACCAGTGTGTGACTCTGCAAAGGTCGCTGGTTCGAATCCCACACCTGGCCGAGCTACCCAAGGCCCTTAAACCTCTGAAATAATTCAGGGGCTCCAGATAAATGACTGACCCTGTGGTCAGACCCCAGGCTTCACTCCACTTCATGTCTTAAAAAGGAGAGTAAAATGTGATATAAAACGAACACGTTCTGACATACATACCTGCTCCCCTTCTTGTACAAATGGAAAATGAAACGTTGTTTCTTTTTTAGCGGGTGTGTGTGTGTCTTGAGTGCTCATTTTGTTTAGATATTGTGTGTCTTCAGTTTTGAAATCTTGAAAGCAAATCGGTAAGGACCCGCTGACAGGGGAGAGGACTTAATGGGAGGCTGCGTGCATCACTGACGAGATGTTCTGGCATTTTGTTTGGATTCCAGTGATTCCCCATCCTCTTTGGTTAAGGGCATGGAGACAATTGTAAGGGTGTCCGCATGGTTAGCACCGGCCCTGGGTGGGGGCTGCAGTGTTTGCACTGTGAAAAGGGTTCACACTTGGAAACTGTAGCACTTTTCTGGTGAGGGGTGAGTAAATACTTGAGTTTTGTCCCCTTATAAGCGGCCTTGTGATCAGTGGGTGCAGTGGGCTTCGTGTCGTGTGTTTCCGCGTGATGTGTCATAGCATTTACATTTACATTTACATTTAGATTTGTTTGTTTAGCGGAGGGCGTACGAGTGAGGCAGATAATACATGTCGGGCATACAAATGTCAAGGAGCCCAGTAGGCTTAAGCGAAGCTAGGTTGAGCTTGCAGTGAAGGACCGTAGCAAGTGCAAGTTAGCACTGGAGTGAGAGGAACACAGTGCATTATGGGACATTGCAAGAACCTGTTCAAATCAAAACCATTGTGAACATTAAGTTCCGACAAGCTGATTTCAGTCAAGCTAGGAATAGCTGATGATGACTGAGAGTAGCGAGATTAGGGTGAGGGTGAGTTAACTTAGGTGTCCCTTGAAATGATGACTGATGGCAGGGATGCCGCTGCTTGGATGTGAGTGGGCAGCTTGTAGATCCGAGCTCCTGCCCCTGTTTCCTACCTCCAATGATCTGTGAGCCCCTGCAGCTCCTGTTTTGCGTGTTACTAGGTGTCCATAAAGCATGGTGGAGTTAGCTCAGAGCACCGAGTGAAGGTGGAGTTAGCTCAGGTCATAGAGTGAAGGTGGAGTTAGCTCAGGTCATAGAGTGAAGGTGGAGTTCGCTCAGGTCATAGAGTGAAGGTGGAGTTAGGTCAGAGCACATAGCAAAGGTGGAGTTTGCTCTATGATCTAGGCTAAGATAGAGTGTTCAAATCATGGAGCCTATATTGTGGGTCACCCAGACTGACAATCGGCTCTTTACCAAGCCTAAAACGTTATCATGTTTGTTTTGGACAGTGTTTGTCATAGATGTAAATATTTACTGGTCTTACATCTGCATTTATATGCATGCTGCATAACTGTCTAGTGTTGTGAGTGATATGTCTGTTTCTCATTCATAGTGTGAATGTCAGGCAGAAAAGCTGACAAGCTGAATAACCTTTATGAAACAGAAATGCGGATTAATGAATCAGCAATAAAAGATCTCTCTCTCTCTCTCTCTCTGCCTCTGCCCTTTTTGTGGGCAAGATGAAACTAGCGCATCTTTTTTTGAGGTGTGAAAGGCTTGGGATCATGTTCTCAAAGCTCGAGGCGTGGTTTGGTGGGTTCGAGGCAGATTTTTCCAACGTCATTTTTATCTATGGTCCGAAATATACGGCACGTGAGAAAGTCAAATTCTGCTTGTTGAATTTTCTAGTGGGTCAGGCCAAACTTTCGATCTCGGAAAAGTAAGCTGAGAGAGGCTGGGCCGACGGACGCCAAGTCTATACTGGGGGGGCTGGTAGCGATGCGGCTCAGGGTGGAGTGTGCGTACTCTGTGCTGACCCATACCCTGCAGGAGTTCTCCACGGTGTGGGGGCAATGCAGAGTGTTGTGTGAATTGGGCGATGATCAAAGTCTAGTGTTGAAAGTATGATGTGCATGGTGAATTTGTAGACTTTTGTTTTTTCTTTTTATTTTTTTTTATTTTTTGTTTGTTTTAAATATTTTTTCACCTATCCTTTTGAGTAAGGATTAATTGTGCATTTGTGTTAATAAAGAAGGTTTTAAAAGTCAGTCTCTCTCTCTCTCCCTCACTCTTCCCCCACACTTGGTCTCTCTGGAGGGGTAATAAAGATCTTCTCCCTTTCTGAACATCTCTACAACCTTCATAATTGCCACCTTGTTGGAGAACCTCCCACATCTCCCTTGTTATGGGTTTGCTGCTTCCCTCCCCAGGAGATCTATCACCTGCCGGGGGTGACTGCCGTACGTTGATCCACAGTTATCCATGTGGAAACCCCCCCCCCCCAACATGACATACCGGTGGGGGGGCTGTTTTCCCGCTTACATGTCCGCCGGGGGCCCCTTCAGGTCGCTCGAAGCATGCGGGAGAACACTTTCGTTTCGCTGCCGCAACTTTTTCGTCTGTTTGTTTTGAAACATTCTGGGGCACAAACAGAACCTGAGGCGATCAAAGGATTGTGGGTATTCATGGTTCTGGAGGGGAAAAAACACTGGGAAGTGTTTGACCTTGGCTGCTTTCAAAACAAATCAAACATCATTTAAAAGTGTAATACGACCGTTAATAATTTAGCAGGCCGTAGGTGTGTGAAGCGGGAAAGAAGAGTGGTACCCGCATGTCTCAGAGCCCTTTGCGGAGTGTATATTACATATGTATTTCATTTTGTGTATATGCAAATATATTCTCTGGCAGCTCAATACAGAGTAATACTCCTGCAGCCTCAGTACGCTTTACCGGACAGAGCAATACTATACACACTGAACTTTACTCTGTCATTATTCCTATTCACTTTTTTTTTTTTATTATTTTTATTGCATATATATATATACTTTCTTGAGTCATATTTTCAGCCATTTCTTCTCCTTAATTCATATTTTCTCCATAAATATGTACCTCCTACTTTGGTCTTTTGTGAGTGGCCATGTTTTGCTTAAGCTTTCTAATTGTGCATTAAATGTTACTGATTGGATGATTTCAGTAAGAACTCCGATGTACTGATGTGCAGAAGGCAAATTCAGAATCTGAATACTGCTATTCTGGGCAGGCAGAATGTTTTCAACAACTTTAGAAGTGGTTACACATCGTTCTTCTTGCTTTTTGGTTATTTGAATGTTCTCTGGAGTTCAGCAGGAAAATAGCATTTATGGTTATTCACAAAAATGTTGTTTTGGTTGATTTTTCATTGTTCAATTTTTTTTTTGTTTGTTTTGGATGACCGCTGTGAAGGTTGTTGGAACGCGGCGCCGTTCAGCAGCATGGCTGAGCTCCGCGTCCGCGACCTGAGCTGCTGATAGGAACTGCTAGAAACAGACCTCCAGCAGATGACAGGACCCGACTATACTGCTCTGTCCCAGCAGGTGGGGGACAGCGGCGATGTAGTGACAGGAAACAAGGACTCTGGCAGGCGGGGAGTGTGTTTGGGGATGTAGAGGCCGTCCAACGCATCCCCCCATCCCCATCGTCTTCCGTGAGCTGGGTGCCAGACCATTTTAAGGATGAGCAGATTCATGGAGGCTCTTCCCCTTGAGTCAGCTCCTTCTCTTCCACCTTTTTTGGGCTTGGATGCCTGCCAGCGCGCGAGAGGAACTCCCCACGTCTCCGCCGTGATGTATGATGTCATTAATCCTCGCCGGGAGTTTGACTTGGGGCCCTGTCTCCCGTCTGAGCCTGGCTGGATCAGACAGGTGTCTCTGTCTGCCAGGATGTGCGTGGGGTGCTGGATTCCCGTATGAAGACTGGAAAAGTAGCACCTTTCACATCATCTTCTCTACCAGGGAGAGATACAGGTGCCAAAGCTTTACACTTACGTTAGATTAACGTTTTCTGTTTATTTTTTTGTCCGTTAAGTTTTGTTTGACTAGGTTTAGCAGTTGGTTATGCAAAATGAAAAGGAGACACCGTGAGTCAGGAACACAACTGTTTGGGTGTAGTGTGGCACACGTGATTAACGGCGGGCTGGGTTCGAGCCGGGTCCCCCGGGGGCAGTCTTCCGTAATGCACCTGGGTCTGTTATCCAAAAATCTGCCCCCGCGTCTGTCCAGGCGGAGAGAGCGAAGGGCGTCTTCGCGATTCAGCGGTGAGGTGGAGGATCCGGGAATCCTGAGAAACGGCGTGTGTGGATGTCGTGACTGCTCCATGTGGTCTCTGGGGAATGTTTCGTGCTCTCGGCCGTGTTCTTTGGTGCGTAGCCGTTGGGTTTGTGTGTCGGCGCTGTGTGTGTGAGAGAGACGTCTCCCGTAGCACGTGGTGTGTCAGAAGACGAGTTTCCCTTAGACTTTTCGCAGAGGGTTGGCATTGAAGGGCTAAGCTCATGCATCATCTTCAGGACACGTGCTACTCAGCACCTGCTCCAAAGGCCAGGCAGCCTGTTTGCCCACCTCCGAGTTTCAGTCTAAACAGTGAAGCTTCAAGACTCAGCAGTTTGTTTAGTCAGCATATTTCAATATTCAGCTACATTATGCAGTGAAAATTGCCCTGCCTGCTTTCTGGCTCCCAGTAAACACAGATTAAACAGAAGAGACAGATACAAATAAATACAAATACAGATACAAATAAAGATCCATACAGTAAGACAATAAATACAAATACAATTATGAATAAATACATGAATATGGTGGAAACGAATACAGTACCAGCAAACAGTCTGGACACACCTACTTTTAATGCATTTGTCTCTGTTTTATTCCCCTTTATAGTAAAATTCCTTGAGGCAAATAATGCATGTTAAATATTGCAGCTACCAATTCAGTATATCAAAATAGTCTTAATTGTTAGACTTTTCAGAATAGCCCCCTTTGGCGTCGATTATAACAATGTGGACTCCTTGCATTCCTTTGTCCAGCTTCCAGATGTAACACCTGAGTTTCCACAAGTTCTGGACTCAAGTAGGCTACCTTGCTCTTACCCTTCGATCCAACGCGTGCCAAACCAGCTCTGTAGGGATCCGATGGGGGGGGTTCCGGTGGGGGCTGGTCGTCTGTCACAGCACTCCATCTCTTACCTTCTTGTGGTTGTTGCCATATTGAAATACAAATTGACTTGTGAGCGGTAGATAACTGGCCAGATTTTAGTGCAGCAGACAGTGTAGTGTGCAGGTGTCCTGTGTAACATTGTCGTGGTGGGAGGGGGGCAACATAGAGCAGCAGATCTGTTCTGAGGCAGTGGCTCAGAGCAGGTCTGGTTCCCGGACTTATGTACTGGACAAAACAGGAAGGTGGGACATCAAGGCCGCTGCGGTCGGGGGCTACAGATGCAGGCCTGTAGAAGTGGTGAGACTGTTGTCAACGGCAACGTAATGTTTATTACACATGGAAGACGATGTACAGGAAAAAGGGGAGATTTCTGTGGGACGACAAACCCTGCCCTCCTCTTCATGTGACTCCCCCGCGGTGTCGGGGAATCTTTGGTGGTATCGCCCACTAACCAGCTCGCGTTAATTTCGGCACAGTCATTATGGGGCTTTGGGGGTGGGGGGTGTCCAGTGAATGGTGACCTAAGGGCGCCCTGTAATTACCCCAGCCAGCGGTAATGAGGGTTCGCGCCTCTGGAGCACGTGCCAGCGATTTCTCCCCGGGTAAGGGCCCGACCAGCGTCGGCTGTGGCAGGGGGCCCGGGTAGGGAACCGACGCCATGAGGCGTCATCCTGGCGGTCCTGATGACTCTGTAAGGTGCACTTGTGCTCGAGTAAGATTTTGGGAGGAAACGGGGGCAGTATGGGATGTTAGCGTGACGTGTCCTGCCTTAATGTTAATCTCTCTGCAGGGTCAGTAATAATGCCCCAAATGATGAGTTTATCTGCCGGTTCTGCCCGGCAGGAGAGAATTGGGCTGGGCCTCTTTCCTGAATATTCATCATGCTATGGAGCAGGTCCCTCAGAGGACGCACCACGCGTCTCCCCAGACCTCCCCCTGATCTTGCCGGCGTTTTCTTTGGAGATCCTCCTCTCTCAGGAAGCGGGGGTCGGGCCTCTGCCCTTGCTACCCCACCCCCCCCGCCAGCTGTTTCCTCTCCCCTCCACACTCTCGCTGCCATGCGGCCCCTCCCTGGGGGTGCCCAGTGCCCCCCACCCTGCTGGGTCCTTCCCATGTCTGGCCCTCGTTTCCATCAGGGCACATTCCTTCCCCTCCCTCCCTGCGTTCCTCCCCCTCTCCCTCCTCGCACCCACCTAGATTGAGATCATGTGACCTTTACAGCGTTTTTGACGTAAGACTTCAGCCTTTCGACGGCCCCATTTGGAAAGAAAACAGCGCTGGGGGGCAGGATAACGCGGCGTTGATGGCGGGTGGCAGTGCTGGCCACGTAATGGAAATCCCCTCCCTATGTCCTGTTTTGGGGACACATTTAACGACGCCTTTCCTCCAGTTTCATCATGTTAATTTATCTGAGGCAGCCCCATGCCCCCCCCAACTCCCCTGGGCTTAAAAGATTCCCTAACAGCCTGGCTGAAATACTCTGAATTTGGGCTTGCTTCCTCTCCCGGCATGGGGAGCCCTTCAGAACGTGACCGACGCGAAGGGAGCACTGCGTTACGCTTGGGTTTCATTCTCTTGTCAGACGCGGTCGCCTCAGGAAAATGGAAAAGGATATGCGTTAGAGCGCCGCCCTAGTGGGAGGTTGTGTTGACTACCACAGAGTTTATATAGCTGTTTATTTTGCCACTTCTCAGTGCCCTATTTTGGACTCTGTTGTTACTGTTGTTACAGTCGTTCCAGTGTTTTGTTATTTATGGATTTTCACTCCATTTCACTTTTGCAGGAGATTTGCCCAACTGGAAGTTGCGTCTTTCCATTATTAATGTCTGAGTGGAGCGGCGAACCGTCCTGTCGATAATTAATCGACAAGGAGGCCCCGTTCCTGGCAGACGAATTTAAAACGCACCCCCCGCGGCGGAGCGTTAGCGCGGGAAATCGTAAATCCTCATTAAGGACTCTGCTGAACACGGCCCCGACCCAGGGCCCTTCCGAGACGCCTGCCGGGTGGCGCGTCGGCGTCGATCACCAGGCGAGCGGCTCGCTGGGGAATTTCCCGACCGGGCGGGCGGCCCGACCCGTGTGCATCTTGTTCCACACGCGTCCAAAATCAATCAAAAAGTCCGACGCAGACCCTGATCGCAGGAGAATATGAACAAGCTTGTTTGTCTCGGGGGGGGGGTTCTGCTTTGCTGAGGATTGTGCCATCTTCCAGAGAGCAGAAGAATACCCCCCCCAGGCACGCCTACACACTTACACTTTTATTTATCTTTGTTTTATTTCCATCTGCAAATATTGATTTAGAAATTTCTGACCTTGTAGTCTTGTTTTGTCGGGTGGGGGGGGGAGGGGCGCGATGGACAGCAGCTCACAGAGTTAGTGACAGATGTGTCTCAGTAATAAAGTAGCTATTGCATCCTTTCGAAAATAAAGGAGAAAGGTGAACGATTATGACGCATCTGCAGCAGCCAGTCGCATTGCAGGTGTTTCCTTGTTCGCATGGGTGAACGTGTGTCTCATACCACAGGGCTGGGAGAAGCCCCCTGACCTTTGACCGCACGGCAGCTGCAGCCCCTTGTTATACGATATATTTTGCCATATATATATATCATCTCTCCAGCCGTGTCGGCCCGCCGGGTTTGACCTGCGCTCTTGTGTGGGCAGGGTGAGCGGTTGGTGGTCTAATGCTGCTCCTGCCGTTCCGCAGGGTCAGTTCTGGTCATTTTCTACCACCTCTTCAGCTGGGTTGGGGGGCACTACTCTAACCCGTCTTCCCCAGTGGAGTGGGCCAGAAAGCCAGTGAGCAAAAAGGGAGGCTTTAATGCACAGCCAGAAGGTTGTTGGTTCAAGTCCTAGAAAGAGCCTTGGCATGGGTATGGAACCTCCCTCTGATCCAGTTGTATCAATGATTAGGTATGGTAATCCTGCCTGGGCAGTGACGGCCATGGCGGTTGGGTTGTCCGTTATGTCCCGGTTGGGCTCTCACCCTGGTTCCTCCTGTTCCCCTGACCCCACGGCTCTCTCCCCAGAGGGTGTGTGTGAGATCTGGCTCACCAGCGAGGACACGGGCGCCTACGGGAAGGACATCGGCACGGACCTGCCCTCGCTGCTTTGGAGGATGCTGGAGGTGATCCCTGAGGGCGCCAGGCTGCGTTTGGGCATGACCAACCCGCCCTACATCCTGGAGCACCTGGAGGTGAGATCAGTGACGGCGGGAAAGCTGAATGCAGCGTCTGCACCGCTGTCATGGGGCCCTAACCACACTGCCGGCAGTCCCCCTAGCCACCGTCTCTGGTATACTTTGCTCAGGCTCCATTCTGTAAACTAACGTTCCGATCTATTTAACGTTTACCGCTGCGGTGTTTTGCGTTCTGGGCGTTTCTCGCACGCCGTCTGTCTTGAGAACAGAACCAATTCGGACGCTCATTACCGCTGTTGACGGGATGGAATTCTTTAATTATCCCGCTAAAGGGAACGGGAACAGACCCGGGTGCTCGCCCCTGCCACTGCGCCCAGCAGGGCCTGGAGGGGCTTCCTGGGAAGCCAGCATGGCTGGTGCTGTTGATCCAGGGATGTCGACGGCTGCCTCCTCGTCCAGAGTCGCGTGAGGAGGCTGCATTCATAATACCAGGAGTACGCGTCTCATTTGCTCAGGGTTAATTGAGGTTGTAATTCTGTCCCCATATGTATAGGTTAGTTTTATGCTCCGAAACTTTCAAATTAAAAGCTGAGGAAGCTTTTCTTTTGTAGGGGGAGGGAAAAAAACAATTAAGCACTAATTAGAGACATGTGGCAGTGAGCGTTTAATGCTATTTTCTGCAGCAATTCAGAAGACGCTAATAAACCCTCTTCTCCTCCGTGGCTTTCTGCTTGCTTCCTGTAGGGGGCGCTAATCATATCGATTAGTCTCGTCTCATAAGGTTTCGTGCAGCTGCAGGGTTCTTAGTCCAAAAAGAGTCGTTCTGCAAGGTTTCCGGGGTGAGATTCTGAACCAGGAGCGAGGGGGGACCGGGGTGCGATTTGATATCTGGTGTCGGAAATTGCATCAGCCGATGCTGTAAAATCAAGTGAAATGCCTGGGATTTGGGGGTGGGGTGCCTCTGCAGGCTCTGTCCCGCTTCCCCCGTCTGACAGGTCTGCAAAATGACATCCCTTCCATTGGTGATTGGAACTGTTAGGTCCCGATTGCTCCTCCTGGGAATTTCACTTTTGGCAATTTTCTGATTACGTGCCACCGTGACAGTTTCCTCCGAGCCGCTCCGGGTATCTTAACAAAGCTTTTTGCGGCTTCTTCAAGCCCATTCCCTACCAACTAACAATCGCATGACCACCATGGCCTCCCTGAAGCGGCGGGCATATAAACTTTCTGGGACAGAAAGCCCAGGATTACGTGCTGCTTTCACCCACGAAGGACCCTCCGCTCTCCAGTACGCCCAGGCAGGGCCGCGGGTGATTAGAGGTCCCCTCTGCTGCTCGCTTAGTGACATTTCTCAGTGGCTGTCAGGCAGGGGAGGGGACTTCGGATCGGGGAGTCTGACGGCGCCACCCGGCTGGAAAGCCGTCGGGGGCGTAATGAGCTGGAACACCGGGCCGCTGCGGTCTGGAAAACGCTGATGATCTAATTAGTTTTCTAATTGGTGGACGGACGGCACCTCCCGGCGTCCTGGTGTTTCCTTGGTGGTGTGGGCTGTGGGGAGAAGGAGGCATCGCACAGCGTACAGCGTATTCACGAAGCTGTTCCTCGTAGGCAGTGGCTGGAGGTCCAGCCTGAACCGGTTGTCGTGATGATAGTTTAAAGTTCTTCAACGTCATTTCGCGGACAGGCATGTTAGGACCTATGAAGCGTTTTAGCTTGAGAAGGAGACTTTGAAAGGTTGTCTTGAATATGCTGCGTAGCTAGTGCTGCACGATAATCACCAGGGCTTTAGATGACGGACAAAACATCTGTCCGGACACCAGCTTGGCTGTGAAGAAAGGGACAGATCAGCAGCCACGACATCTTTACAAAGAGGAGATATTTGGATCAACAAGGTAAAAAGACGTGGGTGGTGTTGGCTATACTTTTAGCAGCTTAAAGTCCTACATAAGAATAAGCATAAGGACAGACATGAGGATACGGCAGATTTATACAGATCACTAACCTTTGTATGTTCACACCCATCATGCACCATATAATCGTGATGTGATTGTGCAGCTGTACTAGCTGCTTTCACAAGTCTGTTTACAACATTTAAAAGCCCATGTCTAACACAATCTCCACTGCCTTCCGTCACCTACATGAAGGTGAGAGGATCTTGTGTGGCGGTACGGTGACGGGACCTCGGTCTTCCTGGGATGAACCCAGCTGTCCCCTTCCCCTGGGCCGTGATGCTGATGTCATCTGCTCGGAGATCACTCTCCAACCCCGGTCCTCAAACCCATCCCCTGCTGTGTACCTAAGGCCCCACTCCCGGTTTGTCATTCTGCCTATTTCCTCCCTCCCCGGGGGGGGTGGGGGAGGGCACGTTCCCAGAGCCCCTCCCCGGTTTCTGTACCGCTCCTGCCGCTAATCCTGACTCCCTGTGAGTTTCTGCCCTCTGAAGATGCTTGGCCAGACTACATCTGAGGGCACTTTAGAGGCATTTTTCCATTTTCCATGTTTGGTTAGTTAACGGGGTCAGCCAGCATCCCCGAAGCAGTTGAGGTTAAGGGCCTTTCTCAAAGGCCCTAATGGTGATATAATTACTTTGCTGACCACGGGATTTGAACCCATGACCTTCTGAACACAGTCATAGATCCGTAAACCGCAAAACCATCCATTGCCTATTTATTATTCTCATTTTATTTTAAGTATTTATTTGATTAGGAATCAAGCGTTTGTACTCCCCTCTCTGTGTTGGGTGCATGTCCCTGCATGTCTGTCTGGGGGGGTTTATCCCATGCTCTCATTTGCCTTGATTGTTACCTTGAGGTTGCTGGGACGCCCAGCCCCCCACTCGAGGTGTGGGAGATGAGTGCTCGACCCCTTTGGGGGGGGGGGTGGCCTGTAGCTCTCCTGGGGGTGAAGTGCCCCTTCATTGGAGAGTAGGCACTGGTGGGCGGGTGAGGGGGGGGGCAAGGGGGAGCTAATGAAACGTTGTGCTAGATGAGCCGTGCATCTCATAAATGGGCGCCATCAGGCGGCCCTGGGGACAGGCACGGCAAGGACAGCCCAGAGCGGGGTTGAGGACCCCAGATCCACTACTGTATGTATCCTAGTGGCCTTCCCCGTTCAGTTGTGGGACGATGTAGATGGCTTTTTCCATCATTTCTAGGCTTTTAAAAGTTATTAAAAATGTTTATTATATATATTTTTTGTGAGTTTCCTTGTTCTTGCTGGAACCTGGTGCCCCCGCCCCACCCACCATCTCCGGCCTTTAATCCCGAAAGGTGGAGATCTGAGAAACCTCACCGTCCAGTCAGTTATCCCCGAGGCCCTGGGGGGTGGTTTCTGCAATTTGTATTTCAGGCCCTGACTGCTAATTTCTCGCAGAACACAGACCACTTTCATATCAATGAATCCCCTGGGACGCTTTGCCCATTATGGGCTTAAGGTACCATTGTGAGGACACTGGCAGGACTGGGTGGAGAGAGAGGCGCACGTCCTTTTGTTTGTATGTGAATCACAGCTCCCCCCTCCCAACCGCCTGAAGTGTCGTCTACGCACCGAACAGCAGCATGGTGGAATGGGGCAGGCGGTGGAGAGGCACCGATTAAAGACTTTCTGAAAAACTCCCTGGCCTGAAGCGGCAGACACCCTGTTTGCACACAGGGGCCCCAGCACGTTGAACATGGGGACTCCAGTACGTTACACACAGCAGCTCCCACACGTTATATATGAGGACTCCCGCACAGAGGCTCCTGCACGTTACACAGGGTGACTCCCGCACAGAGGCTCCTGCACGTTACACAGGGTGACTCCCGCACAGAGGCTCCTGTACGTTACACAGGGTGACTCCCGCACAGAGGCTCCTGCATGTTACACAGGGGACTCCCTCATAGAGGCTCCCGCAGATTACACTGGGGATTCCGCACGTTACACAAGGGGACTCTCCCACACATCACACACACTAGCACAAATTGTCATGCCAGCAATTTAAAATTCACATGAAACGAAATAACGAATAACGTTCCTCCTGGGCTCCACAATGCAGCATTCATGACAGGACAGACATTACAGTGCTAAAGACAGAGTTTGTGGAGTAATTTGCATAGTGCATATTAATACTTTAAGGGGAGGGGAGAGAGAGGGAAGACTACTACCTATCTGTGTAATATAACATATCATAACATAGTCTAGCACAGCATAACATAGTCTAGCACAGCATAACATAATACATAGCATAGCGTAACACGAACCCATTTCACATTACACAGTGAACAGGCCCCATACATGACAGTGGGAAATGAGTGCATGGCAGTACTCAGCCTGCAATGGGCTACCCCGCCATCTAAAGTTGTTCCCTGCTTTTGCCCGTAGCCTCCAGGATAGACTCCGGACCCCCCTTGACCCTGAATAGGACGAGCGGTTACAGAAAATGGATAGACGGCAGTACCGTGCATCCTGCAAGTGGCCCTGCTGCCGACGTAAACGGGGTTTTTCAGCAGTTCAGCTCAAAGCTTAAACCACACTGAGCTTTCAGGCTTGCATTCGGCCGAGTTTGAACTGACCTGCACCTTATCCAGGGTGACACCTATGGGGTAAGGCCCAGACTCAGGGAGGGGTCATCGCTGCTGCTCCCCAGACTCTGCCAGAGTGATGAGAAACACGAGAGACACCACCCAGTGCCTGTGTGTCCTCCTCATTGGCAACCCCCCCCAAGTTATCTTTCCCTACTCCCACTTTTACAGCAGTCTATGAATCATGTGTTATCTGGGGGGTTTAGCATGATATGAATTATATGTTATCTGCGGCTTTAGCATGTATAAGAATTATATGTTAGTCAGGCCTCTAGCATGTATATGAATTATATGCTGGCAAGGGATTTGGCGTGAACATGAATTATATCTTAGCTGGGGCTTTAGCGTGAACATGAATTATATGTTAGCTGGGGCTTTAGCATGAACATGAATTATATGTTAGGTGGGGCTTTAGCGTGTACATGAATTATATACTCTTTGAGTTGAGGATTAGCATGTTTTGGAGAAAAGCCTTCCATCTCATCAGGGTTTAGTAAGTCCAGACTTCAGATCTTTTCACAAACGTGACCATCTTATCTAGAGTAGAGTAGGATTGGTGAGCAGATTCCCCCCCCCCACCATCCCGGTTTCTTTAAGCTTGCGGGCTTGATGTAGCAAAAATACGGCACAAATAGGTAGGACTCGTGTCTGGGCCTTGAGGAACGCCGCTCCAGAGAGGCACCCAGAAATCTTGTCGACGGCCTTGTACCACTGGCTAGCAGGGAGGCTTAGAATGTTCCAGTGCTTATTCTATCTTCAAAGGGCAAAGATCTAATTGTATTGGCGGCAGTGGCGTTATGGTCAGATGTGTTTACTGTTGTGCCGTACAGTGGGCCATCACGCACCTCATGGGAGGAGGGCGGAAGTTTTGTTTGCTGATTTCTGCCTAAATAAAAAAAGATGTTTTCAGAGCTGGAGATTTTATATATATTTTATAAACATTGTGGCCATTAATGGGAATTGGAAATAAACCCAGTGGTCGGCTCTTGTGGCTTGTAGCACGGGCAAATGAGGGTCCCAGTTCACATTCATTTATGCCACTAAAGAATGACATTTTAATGGATTAATTATCCTCTGCAGCATAAAGTAAGAGCAGGTTTTATTATAGAAAGGGAGCTAACTGTTCAACAGTCGGGGTCTAATCAGATAATAAATGGACCCTGGGGCGTCCGCGGACTTCTCTGCTCGTGGCTGCGATACTCGACTCCGATGTTCCATTAAAAATGAGGTTTGATTGCGGTCGCTCCAGACTCATGGCCCAGTTTGCATTTGAAGTGCAGTTGATTTGCGGAGATCCTAAAGGGGTAAATTGTGCTGTGGTCTAGGGGAAACCAAGTCTTAAAATAGCAGCGCTGCTTGGTGTGATGTGTTCCATTGTAATGAATATACCATTAGCAGCAAAGCGCTGTGGGAAGCGTGAGGAGGACTTTGATTAAAGAAAATGCAAAAAGAAGAAGTGAAAACTTCACTTGTGGTTGAAGATGGAGGATTGGAAACAGTATAAACAGTAGCGGGTTTTTCCCAGTGTCTTGGGATGCACTTGACATAGTCTATGGATGCTAATAGAAGGCCAAGCTAATGCTGGGGCGTGTCGCGCTGATCATCCGCATCTGCAAAGGGCGGTTTCTTCCAGAATGATCCAGGGAGGTGGAGGGATGGGGGAAGTTCCTCAACAGGTATCCCTCGCGCTATCCGAGCCTGCGTTTTGGGGACTACACAGAGATGCGTGGAATGTCAGTGTTTCATTCCCTGAAGCTGTGGGAAAACTGGGAATACCGGGAATCCCTTCTCCTGGTATCTGAGCCAGACCGCTGGGCGCTTTTGCCCTTCATGTCCTGAAAACGTAGCGGCCTTCGATTCCCGGGCCGAGCCATGTGGGATTTCCCCGTCTGGCCCGGTCCTGTCTCCCCCACTATTGTAACGCTCCTGGCTGGGATCGCCGTTTTCCGTTTAAATATCACGACGTGTGACGGCTGTTAATTTCTGGCAGTCACAGTGTTTTTGCAGGCGCGCGGAGCCAAAACGCGCCGCGTCGGGTCCAACGAAAACAGTAATTATCGCAGAAACACAGATTCACTAGCCTGTTGGGGAATGCATACGAATTCATTGTATTCCACACTGGAGGTATGACATATAAATTCAGCCGGTGAAATATTTTCCTATTTTGAAATCTCTCTTAATTGCTCTGTCCTTCGGTGACACCCAAGAGTTTGGCGTTTTTTCTTCTGTCCATCACGCGTCTGTTATCGGGCTCTGCTGGACGTCCCTCTGCCGTCTCCCCGTGGCGTTTTTACGAGTGGGTGGCAGGACGGGCTGTTAATCTCTTGCCACGTGAATTGATGTCCTTCGTCTAACTGGACATTATTACAGAACTTAATCACAAACAAACTCAGGCCCGCTTTCGATGATAGCTGGATGTCCCCTACAGTTAATTTAAATTAACTTTTGGTTTCGGCTCCTTGAAGGTGAGTAGTTTATTTTATTTCCATCCAGTGCATTGTTTTAGGGGACTCTTCCTCCATATTTCGCTTGATTATAAAATTAGGTTTTAATTGCCTTAGTTTAATGTCAGTTTAAAATTGTGTTAGAATAATGGTGTGTTTCAGCAAAAAAATGACTCCTTTTCTTTGACACTTTTGGTTAGAAGGTGTATATCTGTTTCATTTGTTTTTCAGTAAAAGTGACTATATCAGTCTGCTTATCAAAAACTGTTAGCTGGCCATTGTAGTTGACAGATACTTGGAATCGAAGGTGTCAGCAGGCTCGATTGTGGGAAGTTACTTTTTCGTACGACATGGGACACGCAGATCCATGACAGCGAGTTGTTCAGCTCGGGTTTCCTCTACACACCTACACATGTGAGGAACCCTCACATGTAGTGGACATGTGTAGCTAAATAAGCATCTTGGCTTTGGGTGGAATCCCCCTCTTAGCTACTTCCTGTTGTAATATGTTCTCTGTGATGTCACTTCCTGGGCCCGAGTGCAAGATGCTGCTTTGATTACTGTGTCCCTGAGCTGTGTAGCATGTCTGGGCTTGACTAGGGTCTGCTGCTCCAGCCTGACACTATATGCCAGGGCCAGTTTGACCCCTCCCCCTCCACCGCCAATTACAGTCCTCTGGATGGTTATTTTAAAATCAGGAGCCCGTATTGTCTTCATTTAATGAGTTCCCTGCACACATTTACCATAGCTAAGTAAATGACTGCTTTACGGAGTAAATAAGATGGATATTAAACACGGCGCAGCTCCAGGGCGAGACGCGAGCCAATCAGATAGTGTTGTTAACACGGGTTGTTTAATTATAAGTTGTTTAATTAACAAGTCCGCATTCTTTTCATATCTCAAACTATAATCAGATGTCGAACGCAATTTCTGTCTTCGGTAGGAAATTAAAGTTCTGTTTTTTTCCACTGTTTTATATTCAAAATACTCCCCACCCGACC
>JABJVO010000169.1:0-17894 GCA_026770805.1 Boulengeromyrus knoepffleri
TGCAGCTGTAATGGTTCTGGTGTGTCGATGGGGAGAATCGACAGCAAAACACAAGGAAGGAAAGTTAAACAGAAGCATGGAGAATGTAAATCAGGACACTGTAATGTAGTCAGTCTTCAAAAGCTCCTTATCTGCCAGCTTGGAGCATCTGGGTGGCAGACCTGAGATGGGGGGGGGGGCATAAACGATCATAATCAGAGAGAAATGAGGATGATGTTCCTCCATCCCAGGCACCATCTGGACATGTGGGAAGGAAAGCAGATCTGAAGGTATGATGGGACTTGTAAACATGAATCAGTTCTGTTAGGTAGACAGGTGCTAGAGTGCGCTATATGTATGTAGGAGAACTTTGAAGTTAATCCTAAACCTAACAGGAAGCCAGTGTAGGGGTTATGTGTTATGACTTCCTGCTCCTGGTGCCGATTCGAGCTGCTGCATTTTGAATACGATGTAAGGTGTTTAATTTGCGGTGTGTGCTCCCAGATAACGGAGCGCTACACTAGTCTGACCTACTGTTTATAAAAGTATGTATTAGTTTCTTAGTGTCATATCTTGGCTTAGGAGCAGTAGGAATTGTATTTGGCTCTCGCATTGAGCCGTGTTTGCACTGTTCTGTTCTGTTCTGTTACTAATAAAACGTGAAAACGACATTGTTTGGGCATGTTTTTTCACCCTTGTAACATCAAGGCAGGTAAACCTGTTAAGCAGTTCGCCTCAGACCTAGACCTGGGGTTGTAAAAAGTGGAGGCTCATCCAGGATTTGAACCCGGGACCTCTCAATAATATACTTTTGATACTGCATCCACATGCAGTCTGAATGAAAGGCTTGTATATAAGGTGACACCTACGTTATGGGCTGAGCTGCTGATGGAAAAATTCAGCCCCTCAGAGTAGAGTGCGGAGAATATAGCACTCTGATCCACAGACTTGCCGAACAACATAACCTTGTTTTTCTGCTCAGTGAGTGCCTAAGTTTTCACTCATCCGAGTTTTAACTTAAAGTAGTTAACATGACAATAGATGAGGTTTCATTAGGCATAGCTGAAGTGTATATTTGCATGCCATCTGCACAGCAGTGATTATGCTTTCTCATTATATTACCTAATTGTAGCATGTAGAGAGAGGAGAATATAGGACCATGCATGGATTTGCCCCATATATGCAACAGAAATGTTTAAAGAGGAGTACAGCTGCATGATTCTGGGTAAAATATGAATCATCAACCATTTCTTTATTATTACTTTTCTTTACATATGAAGATGGAACAAACAATATGTAGAAATGCACGATATATCAGTTAACATGCCAAAATTGTCATCTGATACCTAAACTTGTTCAAAAGTTAGCAGCAGCTGAGTTAACAACACTGTATTGACATAATGAAGATGAATGCATTTGGAAATCGTCAGGCCATTCTCCATCTATAAGAGGTCTCAAAGTCCTGGCCTACGACATGTTGATAATTCATTATTAAATCTGGCCCATAGAGCGATCTTCTGTTTTTCCCAGAATAGCAGCACAAAGGCTACAGCGGAATCTTGCTTTAATTAGCGACCGGGCAGATACCTGGCAGATGAAATTTAATGTAGACAAATGTAAGATAATCCAAGCAGGGAGCAGAAATATAAAGTACAGATATTTTATGGGTTCCACTGAAATACAGGAAGCTGATTATGAGAAAGACCTTGGTGTGTTGATGCTTCTATGTCCCACTCTCGCCAGTGTGGGGAAGCAGTTAAAAAGGCCAATAGGATGTTGGGTTACATCTCAAGGTGTGTGGAGTTTAAGTCAAGGGAGGTGATGCTAAGATTATACAATTTCTTGGTGAGACCTCACCTAGAATATTGTCTGCAGGTTTGGTCACCATACCTTAAATAGGACATTGCTGCCTTAGAAAGGGTTCAAGAATGATTCCTGGTTTTAGTGGAATGTCTTATGAGGAGAGTTTAGCTGAGCTGAATCTGTTCAGCCTTGAGCAAAGGAGACTAAGGGGGGATATGATCCAGGTAAGTAAGACTCTAACAGGTCTGGATGCTGTTCAACCAAATAGTTACTTCAATATTAGTTAAAATACTAAAACTCATTAGTGGGAGAACATTTTAAAATGGATTTGCGAAAGCACTTCTTTACACAGCATGTAGTTAGAGTATGGAATAGTCTTCCTGTTAGTGTAGCGCAAGCTAAAACCCTGGGTTTCTTTAAATCAGAGCTAGATAAGATTTTAACAACTATGAGCTATTAGCTAAGTTCTCCCCAAACGAGCTTGATGGGCCAACTGGTCTCCTCTCGTTTGTAAATTCATCATGTTGTTATGTTCTTAAAAACCATTGTGCCATAGACAGTTTCACTGGCCTTGCTCTAATGAATATCTACCATGACAACAAAACTGACAATCAACTTAAAATAGGTAGGAAATAATGTAATTAATTAATAGGCCAGTACATGTGTGTGTTGGTTTGGAGGGTTGCATACCCAGAAACAAAATCCTGCTGGTGTCCCTGTGTCAAGCTGAGCTGCGGCTTTTCCAGAACTTTGCACACAAATAGTACATTTGAGATGGGTATATAAATGGGTATATAAATGCTGATTTCTTGTGGATCCAAGCACGGTTTCTTTATTGTCTTAAAAAATAGGGAGGGTTATTTCTATTGCAATCAATAAGTTTAGGGCAATAGGCTGAATGCACCCTATATAGGGCTTGTTGGATTGTTACAGGCTGTTGGACCGTGCCGACTTGAACACCTCTCACCCCGTAGATTTCCATTTGTACTCTAACCTGCGGCACTCCTGTTTGTAAGAGCATGTTTGATCATTAAACCATGGGGAATGTCTGGTGGTTTTGGCTACTTCATTTTTCAGAGGAGTCATCTCATCCAAAACCCGACTAACTATTGTATTAAAGTCATGTGTGCCTTCGTTAGCATTTGCACTAAAAGTCTGTGTGACTTATTGCATTGATAAATTGTAGCAAATTTCTCCCATTAAGAGAACATGTCATAATAATGGTTTCTGCCACAATCAAAATCAAAGACTGAATCATGAAGGGGATTAAAAAATGGACAGAGGAGGACTTCTCCAACTGATAGACAAATACATGGTCAACATTTACTCGAGTTAGAAGTCCAGTGCATGTGCGTTGTAATATAAAGTGCTGGCAACATCCAACAGAGTAAAGGAGGGACAGGAAACTTTTGCTGAAGTCATCCGTCTCTGTCTATGTATATGCTGAAGTCTCCAACTATTATAATATTCTCTTAAGTTAATGATTAAGTCAGTAAGAAGTTTTGCAAATTCAGTAAGGAACAATGTGTATTGTCTATGTGGTCTGTATACTAAAGCAATGTACTAGCAGGGCAAGTCAGACACCATTTGAAGTAGCATTGCTTTAGATGTTGTGAAATCAGTTATTATTTTCAGATCAGTTTTTGAGACTGAGGTAAAAATAGCTGCCAGGCTGCCTCCAGGCCCAGAGTCCTGAGGTTTCTGTACAAAACTAAATCCATCAGGTGAGGCTTCAACTAGAGGGACAGTATCTGTGGGACTAAGCCAGTGGCCTGTACTACGAAGCGATATTCGGCATATTCGTTCACTTACATTTTGCCCAGACTACCTTAAATCCAACAACTTACCCCGATAAGCCAGTAACCCCGCTTCGTATTATGGGCCCCAGGTCTCTGTTAGTAAGCACCGGTGCAAGTTAGTAACAAGCACCATGTTGTTGACAAGAAATTATTTGTTTTATAGAGGGTAAACTTTCAATAATGAGCATTTTATCTTAGGTTTATGTTGTGGCTCATTTAATCTTATCAGTGGAATTGATAGTAACAATAGTAATGATGCTAACAATAGTAACTATATTCATTATAGGTTCATTCAACTCATTTTCTAAATAGTTCTTAGATTTAGGGGATGGCATGTTGTAGAGCAGCCGGATCAATGCCAGTCATGAAGTAAAGGTGGGATTAATAAATAGCCTTTGCTTACGATGTCAGGGCCGAGGCCTGGGAGGTGCTCGTACGAGTCAGGCAGGCACAGTGTTTACCATGTTTAGGGATAGCATGAATGATCCTCTCCCATTATGGTGGAGGCCGTCCAGTTTATAAAAGTCAGGCTGTTCCAAATCATTAATAAAGGTTATGATTTTAGATATACTTCAAGTCTCTAACCAGGCTGCAATTGTTGTATCCCCTCTGGGGGATGGATAAGGGACTGGAGACAAATATATTCTGACAATTTCTTTGTAATTTCATGCACATAGACATGAAGCTCGTCTTTAATATCTCGGTCCCTCCAGGTCAGTCCCCTCCACTCAGCATCACCACTAGGTTTACAAAGGGGTGGAAAATTTCTGGTACATTTTCAGAAAGTTTCCATGGAAGTTTTAAATAAGGAATTTTTGGGAATTTGTGATGCACTGCCAACTGGTGGTTATTTTGCAGAATGCAATTTTGTAGTTCATTTTAGTTTTGAATCCTACTTCATGTTCCTATACCGAATGACATGAAAGATTGAAAGATGCGGTAAATTCATTTTTTAGCTATTGGTTTAAATATGAAACTGTAAAAGTGAACATATAATGTTCAGAAAACTAATCAGCTACCCCTCATTTAATCCATCAAACAGCCTAATGAGTGAGCAAAAATAATTTAGCTAGCTAGCAGTCTTGTTAACTAGTAGATTGGGCTGACAGTTTAGTAAAGTTTATGAGATGATGTAACCAGCATCAACCTGGTGGCAGGTTCTGACAGATTTTGGTAATCCAATGCCCCACCCACTTCATATGTAAACAAGCCCCAAAGTCTACACATCTCTATTACAGCACACTCAGGCTTTCTTGACAAATAAAGCTGGGATCCTTTTTATTTCTCAAAAATCTCCCTCTAGTGCTGAAATGGGTATCAGATAGTCCATGTGGAACCAGCTCACAGCAAACGAACACTGGTCTCTGAAGATGTCACTGTTTCCATGATGGCTCATATGTTGTTGTTGATGATGTTGATGATATCATTATTATTATTACTACTAATTAATTATTATTATTAATTATTCTATTATTATTATTCTAAATATTTGCATAAACATTGCATTAATTTGATTTTTATCCCATCCCTATTGTACTGAATGTTTAAAGTAAGAATGGATATTATTTAAGACATAATACTAGAAGAATATCAATGGACAGCATAAATAAATATATATACCCATATATTCTAGAAAATCAGGGAGTGGTAAATTGGACTGAACCCCCTTAAATGGCTTTTCGGATGTGAGCTCTGTTCCGCCCTCCGCAGCCCAGTTTAAGATTGAGGGGGTGAAGCGGTTGGTTTAATTACTGTTATGTTTTCACCCAGATGGCCAGTTTGTTGGATGACATCTTCAAGACTTCTTTTCCACATGGTCCTTTGCCAGCAGTTTTCTGAGCTCGAGCTTTGCCTTGAGTCCTCTTCAAGGCCGAGAACACTTTCCCTATCGCTTGTCATGGAAAACTAAAAAAGGTGGAGCCCTGGCAGATTTTTTGGACATCTAAGTAAACCAATGGCTAAATTATTCCCCTTCACTGTGATCAGAAAAAATTCAGTGTATTTCACCTCTGTCACGATGCTATTGTATCTGACCACCAGAGGGAGCCTCTGCACCATCCTATGGGTGGCACCCAGCACACCAGGGGCCTAGGTAGCCCAATTTAAATGGATTTTATCATCGTTCACTTACATTACAGACTACCACAAATCAGACAAGTTATTCAACTAAGCAGGAATTGTGTCTTCGTGATACCCCTGTTCCTCGTTACCCCTGTTATGTTTACCTTACACTGACACTGAAGCACTAGCATACTGCTATCCCTCCCTGCTCTTTAGAACATGGGTTCCCAGAATTTTCAGCTCGCAAACCCCAAAATCAACGTGCCACTGACTCACGATCCCCCTTTTTCGACCGGGGGCATCCCCTCGATTGATTTCACTGACCAGGGGAGATTACTGTGAAAATGGAATATGTTTTCATGTTTTTAAAATGTTCTAAACATATTGTGTGAATCATGTCGCGACCATCCATGTTTATCTTGCGATCCCTCTGGGAGGTTACAACCCCCTCACTGGGAACCTCTGCTTTACACAGCTGTGCCTCTCTGGTGTCCTATTCCCCCTCGTTATTGCTGGTTTCATCTGGTCCTGACTCCCAATCACCTCACTGCAGTTCACTTCCTCAATCTTCTCCCTGTCTGTGTCTCCTACTCTGCTGTTAAGGTCTGCCCTCCTGCCATATGCATGACTACATCAGCACAGGTATAAATCACAAAATGGAACCAAACATCCTCATTTGCTCTCCAAATTAACACATTCATGCATCCAGCCAGACACACTGTAGTCAAGACCCAAGTACATTCAGGAACTCAACAGATGCAGCCTGAAATTGTTTCTGGCAGATAATGGGGAAAATTTGCATGGTATTGCCATGAAATTCAGATATCTACTGTTTCCGCAGCAAGACCTGCTTGTGTCCAAGTGAGTCTCCCTTCCAGCCAGTCCTGGGACACATTTGGGTTTATGTCTAAGAGCATGTTACATTTTATCTAGTTTCAGCCAGAACTGAGGGCCCCTACATTCATGAGACCCGCACACACTTGCCTCTTGCATCATTTCTCACTCTGCCGCTCAGTGGACTCAATAACCAAGAGCTGAAAACTGAATGAAGCATTGCTGGGCTCAGAGGATTAATTAGAACATGATCCAAACCCCACAGCTCTGTCCTTCACTGCCAAGCTGGGCCTCCTCCATGTTTGGGGCTTAGAGGACTGAGAGTATGCAGTGCCTGTGAATTGATTCAGCTGCGGGATCGGGGCACCACCAATGCAGAGCTTGCTCAGGAATGGCAGCAGGCAGGTGTGAGTGCATCTGCAAGCACAGTGGAGGATGGCCTGGTGTCAAGAAGGGCAGCAAAGAAGCCACTTCTCTGCAAGAAAAACATCAAGGACAGACTGATATTCTGCAAAAGGTACAGGGATTGGACTGCTGAGGACTGCTCATTTTCTCTGATAAACCCCCTTTCTGATTGTTTGAGGCAAGCACTACCATCAGTCCAGTATCAAGCCAACAGGAAAGCATCCTGAGACCATTCATGTGTGGGGTTGCTTCTCAGCCAAGGGAGTGGGCTCACTCACAGTTATGCCTAAGAACACAGCCATGAATAAATAATGATTTCAAAACATCCTCCGAGATCAACCTCTCTCAACCATCCAAGAACAGTTTGGTGACGAACAATGCATGAACGAGCACCGTGCCATAAGACAAAAGTGATAACTAAGTGACTCAGGGAACCAAACATCGACATTTTGGGTCCATGGCCAGGAAACTCCCCAGACCTTAATCCCTTTGTGAACTTATGGTCAATCCCTAAGAGGCAGGTGGGTTATAGAATGTGTTTGGACCTCCTAGCTGTGTGTGGGTTATAGAGTGTGTTTGGACCTCCTGGCTGTGTGTGGGTTGTAGAGTGTGTGTAGACCTCCTGGCTGTGTGTGGCTTATAGAGCGGGTCTGGACCTCCTGGCTGTGCGTGGGTTATAGAGTGGATTTGGACCTCCTGGCTGTGTGTGGGTTATAGAGTGGGTTTGGACCTCCTGGCTGTGTGTGGGTTATAGAGTGGGTTTGGACCTCCTCGCTGTGTGTGGGTCATACGTTTGTATAAAAATAGCTGGGTGAAACAGAAATGTCACATTTCTATCAGTCTTTTCACATTGTTTAATACTATGTAATGTTTGACTGGTGCTCATTTAATGACTTAATCTTCTTAGGTTCTTCTGCTATTGTTTGATGGCACATGAGAGGAGATTTAGTTACACCAACTGTTTATCTCGAGGCGTTTAACTTCTTCTACAACCGACTGAATTTCAAGGACATAAACATCGTGAATGATTTAAACCACAGCACCACTGTGAGCACATTTTGGTTTTAAGCCACATTAGAAAGGAGAACAATTTGTCGAATCTGCAGGAAAAAGTTTAAGGTCAAAAGTGTTTAAACAACAAATCTACAGAACCACCCACGGATCCACCACCCCACCCATTTTGCCAAACTTGGAAAGAATGCCATTTATGCAGTTGTATCCCGGCAATTGCTGAGGCTTTCGGTCGAGTGTCTAAATATAAATGTGACAGGACCAGATGGCGCACATTAACAGACAGCGTAACACAGTATATAGCCAAAGAAATGCAGCCATTCAATGCAGTTGAAAAACCAGCATGTAGAGAAATGCTGCAAATATTTCACGAACAGTATGAATTGCCAGGGAAAACATACATGCCCAAACTGCACTCCCTAATTTATACAACCAAGTGAAGGACACTTATCTGAAGGATTTATACGAAATTGACTTTTACTCAGTCACTACAGACATGTGGTTAAGCTTAAATATGACCCTGAGCTTAACAATACACTGGCCCACTAATGACTGGATTCTATGGACGAAACAAGATATAGACATGAAAACTACACAGCTGATACAAGTGCGGAATGCATTCAGTCTGCTTTGACAGACTGGGCATTAGATGAGCAGAAAATGTCCTGCATAACGCAGATAATGGTTCAAACTGTCACGCCCAGCTCCGTCCAATCCTCGTGTGTGCCACGCCCACCTCGTTACCTCGTGTTAATCCCTGATTGTACTCACCTGTTGCCTGTTCCTTTTGCCTAGTCATGTGTATTTAGTCCGAGTCTCAGTCAGTCTTCCCCAGATCAGTCATTGTGGTGTCATGTATTGTCGTGATGTCAGTCCATGCCTCCCCGGATCTCATGAATAAACCCCGTTCCCTTGAAGAACCTCGCAGCCCTGCGTCTTCCTTCGCCTCTAATCGTAACACAAACATTGTGGCTGCAGAAGGCAAACTCGGCTGGCCATGGCTAAATTTCTTCGGCCATATTCTCCATGTGGCTGTCAAAAATGCCATAGCAAATGAGAAGGAGTGTACATATCACACTTTGGGACTGCGCAGGAATCCAGTCAACACTTTCAGCCTCAGCTGGTAAAAGAAAAGAGACTCCTCAAAAAAAATAAAGAAACAATTTGACAAAGCACCAGATCTCAATGAGAAAAAAATCATGCTGGATATCTATACTGATTTGGACTGGGTAATGTGTTAGGAACGAAAGGATGCCACATCGAATGACGGAAATGAAAATTATCAACCTACAGAGGACTGAATTCAAAGACACCCTGAAAATCAAAGTGAAAAAATGATGCAGCAGGCTAGTCCAATTCCAAAGGTAAAACTAGACCCTACTGGAACAAGAATAATGTCCCCAGACAGTATTGTCACCTAATCCATACTCCTCCAACAGCCCCCCAAACTCTATCTCTAGCTCTTCTACAGTAGGCTTGGAGAGCGTGACCACCTAATCCACGTCAGGAGGGACACTATGAGCTACTTCAGGTTTTACAAACTACTTCAACACTGAAAGGCTCCCATGCTCAGCTAAATTGTTTGGTTTGTCTTGTACTTTTACTGGTTTGTCTCCTTGATTGACTCATCCACTGCCCACAGATACAAGGATGTGAAGAGAGACATGAAGGCACTTGGCAGAGACACTGAGTGGTGGGAGAGCCTTACAGCTGACTGAATGCGGTGAAGTACATGTAAGTGCTAAACAGTCAGCGCTACTGCGAGGCCTGTGCAAGTACATCCAGTATGAGATCCAGGTCTTGGTCTTCTCCCACACCAGCCGCCCCTCGGTGGTGAAGCGTTACAATGATGTAACACCCCTCCCCACAACAGGCGTCTTATTGTTGTGCCGATCTCTCACTGGCCTAGAACCCCTTTCAGCCCCTCCATCAAGACATGCTTTAGGGCGATAACTGTGACTCTGACATTGTGGGAGTGGTGGGCGTGGTCAGCCCTGGATCTTCTGCCATCCTAGGCGAGATTCTGTTGAGTGCCCACCCCGCCCCCACCCTCCCCAGAGCAGCAGAAGACAAATTTTGTCAATTGATTTGTATTAAAAAGATTTCAGTAGCACAGGGTGTCTGGCTGCTAACTAGCTAGGATGCATCTGTTTCACTAGAAAAGTAACTAAAATATTAAAACTAAGTAACTGTAATGTCACGAAAAGCAACCAGACGTATTTCTTCTCTCGCTGTATTGTGACCCCTAGTTAAATGGCACCCTCGCCTATGTCAGCTATACTGCAGGCTGGCCCAGCTTGTGGCTTCTGTATTATGGGAGAGCTTTTGTGAATATGACTAAATGTGGTTATCAGACACTTGACATTAATCTACATTTAACTCTAAGACTACATGATTCTGTCCCCTGAGTCTGCAGCTCTGTTTCAGAGTGCATCATTCCGGCTACTGTCTTTTCGAACCCTGTCAACAGCAGCCTTAAGAAGCAGGCATCATTCAGGTATTTACTGACTCCTTCAGTAAGATACTAGAAATTTTTCTGGCTTCATTAACTGTAGACTAACTGCACACCTCACTGCATCAGCAGGCTGCTGGGACTGCACACCTCACTGCATCAATAGGCTTCTGGGGCTGCACAGCTCACCGTTTCAGTAGGCTGCTAGTGCTACACATCTCAAATCCCGTAAATGCCCAGAATCATTCTACTCCACTGGGCCCTTGAACAAGGCCCTTAACCTGCAATTGCTTTGTCCTGGGTATGACATTAGTCTATATCTATACACACACAGCTGGGGTGAGATATTACTAAAGTGATTAAAAGTGTTTTCGTTAGGTGGGAAAACAGCAAAATCTTGGGGAATATGTCTGAGTTTGGTGATGTAGCACTCCTGTCTTTCAGTGACTGAGTTTCCATATTAGGGCTGGGACAGTTTAATGTTTAGCCTACCTCTCCTTTTAAATGCTTCCCCGGGGCCTATCATTTATGGTTCTCATACTGCTAGGGCGTGTAACCATACAGCCTACTCATGATTCGTTTCGATAGATGATTCAGTGCTCTCGGTTTGATACACACACTATATTCAACAAAATAAGACTGAAAACAAACTAAGATCTCACAATTATTATTTATTCCTTTTAGGCAAGTACATTTACAAAAAACTCTCTTTTTAATTTTCCATTTCTTCTTTCTTGCAGTTTTTCTTTTATAGCACAGACTCCATTGCAAAATGCAAACATAAAATTTAAAAATCTCAACTTAAAGTGCTTTTTTAAACAAGCAGATCCATACCTTCTTGAAAGTAAAAGGAAAAAATAAAATGAATTCAGGATTTTCTTAATGTATAAACAATGTATAAGAATGTCTACAGAATCCAGTGCAAAATGCATAAACAAAATCTAAAAGCAAAACTGATTATGCCAATTGCACCTTCAGGTGTTACCATTAATAAATGATTTTGTGCCATGATCTATTATTACACCCCTATGTATCGCTTGTTTCCATTAAAGCTGGGAACTGCCCCCAGGACAGTCCAAGCCCTCATTTCCCCCTTTTGATTTATTGTCCTGAGTGTCATGTAAGTTGGGGGAGAGAACTAGTTAGCATAAACAAAGGCCAGGAGCCTCCTCTGGCAGGTCTCTTCATTTTTGATGAATCCGATCATCTCCACCTAACAAAAGCTCAGATTATGCCGTGCATTTCCAAGATGTCGCAGACAAATGGCACCACAAAGACACCTAATTCACTGCTAAGGGGACCAAATGAGAGAAAATGCCTTAAGGAGGGTAAAGTAGATTGGACAGCAGCTATAATGTCATATATTTTTCATTCAAGTCTCACCAGATTCATCCAGGTGAAGGGGGTGCCATCTTTCAGGAAAGGAGAGAAGTGAGATACTGCCACCCCCAGGAGGCATGTGGTCCTGCAGGCCCTGTGCAGTCCGTCCCACTTCCATTGTGTGGGCCAGTTTCAGACTTGCAATATAGCTCGGTATTCTTTGGAAGGCCACGCTATCGGCATTATGTCGTTCTTTGGCACAGGGGATGAGGAGGAGATTGATGGTGTGACAGTGGAGAGCAGGCAGAGGAAGGCACCAGTTTTGGGTAGGAGCAAGCCGGTGACGATTGCCATGCACTAGGGGATAGATGACTTGATATGGACTCACTGATGACTTAATTAATAAAACCAAACGGGAAGGGAATGCTTTGCAGCATGCTACAATCTGTATTTACAAAACGTAAGGCATATGCTGAAGAAAGATAGCGTACACACAAGTGTTTCCTATTATCCAGCAACATTTTGGCTTAAAAGTCCCAGGGGAAAAAAATTATGTTTTTCATATTTTTTGCATTCCATCAGAATAGTTACATGCTTAACCACTAGGAATACATGTTGTTCGAGCTCAGGGACTCAAAGCATAATTATTATCTGTACATTATTCAGACACTGGCGGTGGAGGTATTCCATCCTGTTAGGAACACATACAGTTATCACAAAATGTTAACGTCTTGAAACAATAACAAAACAATTATTGATGATTAAGAACCCATTTTTACAGACAGAATTATAAGTAACCCCTTAATTTTGCACAAAAACACACATATGCTGTTAATGCTCCTAACCTGTTCATGCTCTACGGGCATCTTAATGCATGACATTGATCTGTGTACATATTTCCTGTGTATTTCTTCAAATCATAGAAGCTGCCTTTCCAAGAAGGCAGCTTCTTTTCAAGCTAAAATAAGACAGTTGAATTGATTTATCTTCCATCCCAACTTCAAAAAGCTTTCTTGAACTAAGCCCCCATTTACACTTGGTTTTAAAGTACGCCTTGGGTGGTTGGAACACAAGTGGGCAGCCGAGACACATTTCCATTTACACCTGTATCTATCATGTGTCTCGAAGGCATCCGGCTGACTATTTATGTTCAGATTTCATTACTGCCTACGCCACTTCTGCTGGAAGGTCACATGGCTCCAGGTACAGTTATTACATCAGTCTCTGTTGTCAAATAAGTGCCAGATTTGTTTATTACGGAGCCTGGGTGGGGACATAGGAGGAAAAAAAAAAAAAAAGATAAATATTTGTGAGATCTCGCAAAACATTAATAACTGTGTTGTATCCGTTTCAAATACAAAAGATGGAATTTTGGCCTATTTATCGACTAATAAGTATAAACGTACACAATACAGACATGTCCAGTTAACTGTGCTTTTAGCATTAAACTTTGGGGGACAATGCATACCACCATGTGTTTTTATACTCATTTATTTATACTAATTAACCGCCAGTGACTTCAAGCAAGACAGATGGGCTGTTGAACATTAAGTGCACACACAAACATTGAAATATATATATAAAAAACACATTGAAAGATATTACAGCCGAAAAACTGCATATAGAGCTAACTTTACCGCGGTGTTGAAATTCCATTTCCATACATATATACATCATCAATGGAGAATATCAGGGAGGCATACATGAAAGTGGATTCCTTAACTCTGGCACCACGGTAAAATTAACTTTATTCAGTTTTCCGGCTGCCATATCTTTCAACAAAAGCGAACAACACCCATTTTTCAGATTTATGTACGGTTGAATTTTTAAATCAAATGTATGTTATATAACTCTAAAAATGTTTTATTCTCCAAAACAGTCAACATTCCATTCCTGTATGCCACAGTCCTTTCTCAGTCATATATAAGTCCTCAGGGCATCTAGCTTCTGCGCCAGCCAGAAACCTTCTCATTTAACCACTAAGTTAACCACAAACGTAAGCACCTGGAGTTTGCGAAACACTTCTACAACTTTGACTGGAACCAAATTCAATGGTCTGATGAAACAAAAATGGAGCTTTTTGGCGTAAAAAGATGGATGGCTATAATGAAATGAACCTTAACCCAAATGCAAAATATGGTGGCGGTTCGGTGACGTTGTGGAGCTGTTTTTCCTCCAAAGGCCCTGGAAACCTTGATAGGGTACATAGCATTTTGGACTCCATGAAATATCAGAACATTTTAAATCAAAATTTGGCTGCCGCTGCCAGGAAACAAAAACTGGGCCATCATTGGATCTTCCAGTTGGACAGTGATCCTAAGCACATGTCCAAATCAACACAAAAATGGTTAGCGGACTGCAGAATCAAGCTTCTGCCATGGCCATCTCAGTCCCCTGACCTGAATCCCATTGAAAACCTGTGGGCTGAGCTGAAGAGGAGAGCACACAAGAGATGGCTTAGGTATTGAAAGCAGGGGTGCCAATAATTGTGGCACATTTGTTTTTGTTAAAGATTATTATTTCCTGATGAAGGATTTTTTTTTCTTGGAATAAATTTATGTTAATGAAAGGTTGGATTTTTCTCAATTTTTCAGTGTAACATGAAGCTGCTTCACCAAAATTTGGATTATTTCTAACACTACAAATTTTTACACAGGGTGCCAATAATTGTGGAGGGCACTGTATGCATGTCTGTGTGTATATATACAGACGCTCCTCTACTTTCGAATGAGTTACGTTCCGAACAGCCGTTCGTAACTTGAAATATTCGTAAGTTGTTATTCAACATCATTTTATGAGTATACGGAAGTACAAAGAACTAGGATGCTGGGATTACGCACGCTATGCTGCTGCATGTGGGAGCCTAAGGAACGCCTTGCAGTCCTCTTCGTTTGTATGTCTGAAAGTTCGAAAGTAGAGGAGCGTCTGTATATATATGTATACACACACACACACACACATATAAATCCTCATTTGCAATAAAAGTTGTTCACAGACAAAAATTTTTTTGGTAACGCTTTACATTAACTGCACCTTCATAATGATTTTATATTGCATTCATAAAACGTTCAGTACACCTTCATAATGTATTCATTCAGTATTCATAAAACATTCATAAACATCATGTAGGCACTTGGACATTTTTTTCCAAGTACCTGCAATGACAATTTCAATGTTTCCACTAGATAGAGGTGAAGCTCCCGAACAAAATGAGCCCTCATTTGTAGAAACTGACCTACGGAGCCCCAAGATAATTGAAATTGAAGTTGCAATTAATGTCCCTTTTGTCTTAATGGATAATGAGTTAAGACAATAAAAAAGTCTGTGATCAAAATTTGAATAACTCTGCATTCAATTTGCAATATTTCAGTAATTAATCAAGATTCTTCAATGAAATTTTCAGGAGACTATGGGAAGGATGTCTAGAATGTAAGGCTACCAGCAAAGCACGGGTCTACCAACAATGACCTTGGAAAACTAGGTCAAGGTCAGCAGATGGCAAAAATTAAAAACGCTTAATTAAAATAATTCCTTCTTTTTATTCTCTTCAAAGCATACTAGAGTGAACAATGACAAGCTGGAGTGTAATAATACACAGCCATGACATCAACATTACAATCTTAACACTGTGGCCAATCAGAGGGAGGTCAACGGCAGCCATTTTAAATAAATAATGAACAACATAGTTTTTAACACAATATATATCATGTGACATATTAAATTGTTCGTCTCTGCCTAAGCATACTGAATCTTTAATTAGAAAGGATGTTTAATCTAATTTGTAATAACCTAGGTGGAAAATGTAAGGTCCCCCAGAAGGTAGTCTGTCAAAGCCTCAGATATTTTACAGGTTGAATCTACAGACTCGTCTTCCATTTCCTCAGGTAGCCAGTAGGAAATTGTCAGTTTCACAGGTTTTTTCTGCTTTTTCTTCAGTTCAATGATTCTTCCATAGTACAGAACATCGCCCTCCTCACCCATATTCCAGACATGGTTGATTACTTTCCCTACCAAAGAATGTGGATCAGCCAGGAACTTTACCACAGCCTGGATAAGGACATCATCTACACCAGGCAATTGAGTGGCAAGACTTACGTCTAGGTCCTCAGGCATTTCCAACATGGCTGCCTCAATTTTTATTTTCAACTTTTCCTCTGAACAGACGGTCCTTTTTTTGCATTTTTTCTTTCAGTCTTTTTTGATACACAGTTGTTAACTGAGTCTCCTGCGATTTCCGTTCAGCACGGTACTTTTTTGCTCGGGTGATGGCGTATGATATCAGTTGTTCCTGCTCTTCACATGATTTGTTTTTTAACTAATCTAAAGTTTTTTTTTTTTTGGCCTTTACCTTGCCATCGATGAAGCCAACTGTGGCATTGTCAGCGCGCCTAAACTGACTATCGACTAGACCAAGAATTCTCTCACTAGCGATGTTATGTACTGGGGCAGATTTAGTTTATTCTAACATTTCTGGGGTAGGGGATGAAAGGTTTCCTTTGATGTAATCAGCAAGTTGTCTCTCTAAAACCCTGACACAACCCTGAAGCAAAGCTTCCATTACTCCTTTGAACTGATCAGGGAGATCACCATGACTTTGTAGTGAAATCAGCAATTCATCATCCTCTGGACTAAGTCGCTGTCCAAAACAATCCTCAACACACTCCAACACTGAGGTTCTGAAGCTTGTCTGACAGTTGCAGGATGTCTGCAAGTATGATATAAGTTTATCAAGTAAAAAGTACAGAGAACCAGCAAGGTGGAAAAGAACATGCATGCGGTTACCAATGTATCTGATTAACATGATTGATTTGATTTTGTTGGTTTTTAAAAAGCGCTTAAAGCCTTTAGGGTCTCCCTTGCCATTTTTATATCTCATTTTTGATACACCGTAATTTACATTCACAGTTGCAGCATCTTTACCATACAATGAACCATGGAATTTTATATCCGTATCTAGTAACTTCAGACATTTTCTGGCCTCAGAGGCCAGGCCATCAAGTGGATGGACATTGCACTTTAATTCCAGCAACTCAATGTTTAATTGCTCCTCAAGTTGCACACGAACGCAGTGATTTACACTAACTCTGTCACTAATTGTACTTTTAAGTTTGCTTATAACACTTAGACAGAATTGTATTGGGTCCATTTTTTTAATTCAGCATAAGAATTTACAATATCTTGTATTCCCTGACATATGTGCTGCACATAATCCGCTGTAGTGCCACCAGCAAGCACTTCCACTTGAACTACCAGACTTCTATGAGAACCATCACCACAACAGTTGATATGAATTTCATTGATGTGTTCTGCATCAAGGGATGTAGCATCCCATGCAATACTTATGTTGTCTTCAAGTTCCAGAGCTTCTGCCACCTGAATGTCAGCCAGAATCCCAAGCTCATAAGCCCCCTGGCTTACAGTGCTGGAGTCTGCTATGTAACCCAGTTTTTTGCCAGTCATCTCTTCTACAATGTCCGCGATCAATTTGCCAGCTGACTAGACAGGGACTTGATTCAGAAAACAGTTATAAACACACTTGCGATAACTTGAGCTGTATGTTTTGCCATCTTTTTTGGAAGACACTGTGTAATCTTCTTTAGAATCAGATTTCTCCTCCAGTTGCACACGTAAATTTTCATTTTCAGCTTCAAGTTTCCTGTGTTTGCGAAGAGGAACTAATGAAGATGGTGCATTTATTTTCTTTTTTCCTGTATTTTTTCAATTTAGAATGTGCTTGTTTTAATTTTGCGAGTTCAGCCTTGACCAAAGCAAGTTCAGTAGCCAAGTTGTTTCCTTGATCAGCTAACTTTAATTTCAAATCAGAAATTTTCTGATCCCTGTTTCATAATTGGTCATTCTTTCTCTTTAGAGTTAGATTGACAACACGTTTCGGACACTTGAGTTGTTTTCTCAACTTATCTGTTCTTGACTTGAAGTTATTTGCTGCTTTTATCTTGGATGATGTGACAAATTCGAGTCTTTTCCTCAATTTCTGCTTCCTTGGGGTAAGCATGTCATGAGAAGAACGGGTCGATACACCAGATGTGGAAGCAATAGGCTCAGGCAGGGCGTCTTTAGGAGTACTGATTCTTGTTTCTTCTGTCATGTCCGTAGCATCCTCAATCTTCTCAGGCATTAGCACATAATCTACCATATTTTGCGCACCATAAGGCGCACTGGATTAAAAGGCGCACTCTCAATTGCGGGGCTTATTTCTGTACTTAAGCCAT
>JABJVO010000170.1:7299-17718 GCA_026770805.1 Boulengeromyrus knoepffleri
TCACAGTTCCCGCACGTGAATGTTATTGGCCTTCACAGTTCCCGCACGTGAATGTTATTGGCCTTCACAGTTCCCGCACGTGAATGTTATTGGCCTTCATAGTTCCCACACGTGAATGTTATTGCCCTTCACAGTTCCCACACGTGAATGTTATTGGCCTTCACAGCTCCCGCACGTGAATGTTATTGGCCTTCACAGCTCCCGCGCGTGAATATTATTGAAAATTTATGGGCAGATCTCAAACACGCAGCAAATACAAGACAACCTAAGAATGGTTTTGAACTTGAAGTGTTTGCAAGGAAGAAAGTAGGAATAGAAAGACTATTAGCTGGTTTCAAGAAATGAATGGAGGCTGTGATTTGATTTCTGCCAAAGGAGGTGTTACTGAGCACTGACCGACCGGGAGCCCAAACCGTTACACATGTCACATTTTGTGTTTTCAGTTTTCTGGGAATAAAAAGTGACTATGCATTAAAATTAGCAGGAATATATCATGTGTTTCAGTGCATAGCATGTGTTAATTTTGTTTTGCTTACAAAAATCAACAGAACATGTATTTTTGGCCAGGGTAGACCAAACTTTCACACAGTACAATTAATTTAGCAGTTGATTCATTTTTATCATTTATCTTGCAAAAAGTGTTTCTCCAAAGAGAACTTTAAACCTTAGAAATATGTTTGTACAGCCACATATCTGGGCCAAGTGTTTTGCTCAGAGGCAGGGAAATCCTCAAAAATATGAAAGGGTGATTCAGCAGGGACCAGAGAGACTACTGAAAGAAAACAAGTCATACTGCAGGTGTTAGAGAATGACACAAACATTGCTTTGGTTCATGAACAGAAAAACAAATGCGACACGTGTTCAAACAGAAAAGCAGAACATGAAGCAGGCGGGAAAAATGAACAAAAACAGCCTCCTGATACAGTGGACACAGTGTATACAGTGTATTTTTGCTTCCTGCCTTGTTATAGAACTGTACATGACCTCACCTGGTTTTTTACAAGATGCTGATTGGGTGCTTAACATCTGGGCCACAGTGTGTACAGGATTGGTAGTATTTCTGAGCTCCATTTACCTCATAGGTTGGAGCTGGTAATGATGTCACACCCGAGTTAATGGCATTCCAATACAACTAGCCAGATTCACCGTTAGGTATTGTTAGCAATGCTAGTTGATAACAATGCATTACGCAGTATTTTGCCCATAAAATACTGTAGCAACATGCGCCAGGGATATAGGCTGGGCAGTACTGTGTGTATGACCGACTTAATGAGCCACAAATAAGACAGACATGCAGTAAGAACAGCTATTTGCTGCAGCTTTTTGCCGCTGATGAAGGGTGCAGCCATCTTGAATTATGAGGTTGGAGTTGTAAAAGTTCCTCCGACCTTCCAAGTTGAAAGTCAGACTCCAGGGGGTGTCGCAGTTGATATTTCTGACTAGGGACTCAGAAATTCCAACTTCGCACTTCAAAAGGAATGCAGCATTAGAGTTAGTGAGCTAGGCGTCATGCGATTCACAGGGAACAGTGACAGCACTGTTGCCATGGCGACCCTGTGGCACAAGTCTGTGCCATCGGCGATGTTTGTGTAAACATTGTACAATATATCTATTAGCAATAATTGCCCAAGTTTTTCATAAGTCTTGGCAAGCTTAAGTAAAAAATCAAGATGAAACGGGTGCCCGAATATTAGGCCGCATTGTGGTACCTACACTGAAAAATATGCATTTTTTTTCATGTATTTCAAAATCAGAATGAGGTTCATTGGCCATGCAAGTTCACACTTACAAGAAATATGTCTCAGAGTGGCGCTCACAGTGACATATAACAGCCAGAGAGCAGAATGCCAATAAGGGTGCAATGGAACTGGAGCATCACAGTCTGAGGGAGGATGAACTTCTTATGTGGCCACAGGAAGAACATCGTTTACTGTGCTTTCTTAATATTCTGGTCAGTTTTGTTCTCCCGCCTAAGGTCTTGGGAGATTGTTGTTCCCAGGAATGTAAAGGACTTGACAGTATTAGCCGCTGAGCTGTGGGTGGTAATGGAACGTGGTGAGGGGTATGGTTAGGGCTGAGAAAGCCTCCTAATGTACCAAATCATCTCTTTGGGCAACGGAGGTCGTCATGACTGCACCAGGACACCACCTCCCGCTTGTTTGCACACTCATTTCTGTGATGCTTGAGTCCAGTCATGTCGCCTGGGCTTAATGTTTGGGTGACTGGAGATGCAGCCACTTGTGTATGGAGAACAGAGCAGATCACACAAACCCGTGCAGCTTCAGTGCCGGGGCTAGGGGTGTTCGATGTGTTTTCCCAGCTTTGCATTCTGTCCCCGCTCCAGAGTGCACGTAATGCTATTTACAATAAGATAAGACGCTTATTTTTAAAGATATTGTATTGGAAGGTTAATTCATTGAAGTTCTTGTCCTCTTACACACCTTTGTTTATCTGGGCTATTTAAATAAGGCTCCTTTGGTGTATAACCTACACCATCTGGGATGATCATAATGACAAAATCCTTCTTTGCCGAAACCCATGGAAAATGTGGTTTGTGCAATCCACAGTGTTACGGATCTATTCCCTGGCACTAGTGCTGATTTGGCAGACATTCGTAAAAACACATTTCTGGGGTGTGTGTGGGCATGTGCACTAGAACAGATTGTCTTCAAGTAATTACATATTGGTATGACTATGCGTGTTAATGACCACACTTCTTAGGGGAAAATTACTGATAAGAAATAAAGAATGTATTCCTGTATACATATGTACACAAGTATGTATACAAGAATACATTCTTTATTTCTTATCTGTAATTCTTGTGTATGTATGTAGGTAGCAGATAGGATAACCTTATAACCAGGAGTATCTGGAACTTAAACTAACACAAATATTGCTAACTTAAACCTCTCCAGAAACAGAAACAGTCACTGCAGAGAAAAATGCCATCAAGGCAATTAATGCAAACATATCATATTCCTCTAATTTCCATAACTGCTTGTCGGGGTCACAAATTGAAGCATATACTAAGAAATGCAGGGTAGGGTGGAATTCCATTGCAGGACACACACACACACACACATACATACATTATGGACACCAATGCACCTTAACTGTGTGTTTTTGGACTGCACAAAACCAGGAGAACCTGCAATGCAATCTCAGAAATATGGGTGACTGTGTAACTCCAAGATATTACATGTTGCACTACAATGTACAACAGAAATGACAATTTAAGAAAATTAACTACAGAAGTTGATTTGATTTAAGATGAAATAATTACAGCGTTATTTTGGTCGTGCAAGTTCAAAAAACAGTAGACCGTCGCCATAGCTGTGTGTACATTACAGAGGTGCAAAGCGATAGAAAGAAAGAAAGAGGAAAAAAAGAAAGTAATAATGTTGCCATAGTACTGCTTTGTTTTATTTAATAAAGGGTGTTTTTTTTTTTATTATCCGCTATTATCAGAGGTGGGGCTGTCACGATTGTAAACGATAGACGCTATTGTCCGGCTACCGAGTGGTTAAACTAACGCCTCGCCCCACGGCGCTGTTACGTGCTGACGTCAGTGGTAGTTAGGAAGGGCGCACCGCACGCGGCGCCGTGCCGTTACGCACTGACGTAAGCGAACGCCCGGAGCGACGCAGCACGCAGCAAGGGAGCTCACCGGCGGCAGACAGTTCAGCCTCTCTGCAGAAGGACGTTTTAAACCGCGCCTCACGTATAGTCAACGTCCGCAGCTACTCGGCTCAGTTAGCGGGTAAGGCGGGCGGCTTTTTTTTTTTTTTTTACCGTTCTTATTTTTCTGTTGGGGGTGGGAACATAAGCGGAAGGGAAAGATAGAGTGATTGAATGGCGGACGCTGGGGAGCACTGGGTGCGAATGCTGGTTGCCGGAGCTAACCGCCGCGGCTAGCTGGAGGGGGGTGGGGGGCAGACGGCTAATATGGAAGTGCTAAAGCCGCCCAGTTCACAGCAACGGCGGCGTCGCGGAGACCTTGGCTGGCGGCCCTTTGCTGCGTGGGATCGGGACGACGTCTGCGGCTTTAAGGCCGTGGTGGCCGTGGAATGGACCTCGGTCAGATAGCCACAGACACCCCTCCCTGTTTCGGGGAGCCTTCTTCACTTCGGTGGGGGAGCCGGTGCTAAGCGGCCGAGGCGAGAACCGGGCTGCTTGGGTTTTTTCTGTCTCCGCCTCGATTACTTTTATACAGTATTTCTCATCATTTACTCACTTTAACTATGTTTTATGTCCTCTCCCCTTCCTTCCGTTAGTTTTTTTGTCATTAAAAAACTCCACTATCACTGCAGGCCTTTCCGGCTGCGCCGGTGTTTCCTATTGGCCGGCGGTCCCTCGGTCGGGCCTGGGGGCCTGGGGTGTGACGGGCAGCCTGCTGGGGCCACCGCATAATGTGTGTCTTAGTGGGGAGGATGTGTTATTTCCCGCCTACCCAGCCCTCGGTGCCTTTTTGTTAGCCGGTCAGCGCGCTCCCGAGACGCGCTGTATCCGGGCGTCAGTCGCGTGTCCGGGATCTCCGGGTGGCCTGGGAAAAGGAGCTGTCAGCGGCCGATACGGAGGGAGGAAGGGGGATGCCCGGTAATATACGTGGTTTTGCACCAGAACGCGACACACGGGTCGCACAGGGCCGGGGATGCGTCACTTCCGGGGTGGGTGACGCAGCTGTCATTGCGACGGTGTTTCCGTCTCCCCGGTTAATTCTGGTCAAGGACTATAACCGCTCCTGTGCTCTATGAACAATCGCTTTTTGGCTTATTATTCGTCTAGTTATGAGGAGTTTATTGTGGTATGCATTCGTGATATACATTAACTATTGTTTGTCTCGTTATTAAATGCCTGTATTTGCCCGTGTGAATCTATCCGATGTTTCAGCAGCTTTTGCTGGGTCCCACTTCAATTTCTGTTTGCCTCTACAGGTGTGCTGGATTCTCTGTGCTGTATCCAAGGCCTGAAGTCCCGTAGAACGCCGCCGGCATAACCAGCGTCCCTCACCCTTTGTTGCAGCTGATGCAGGATGGCTGTGAATGTCTATTCCACCTCAGTCACCAGTGACAACTTGAGTCGCCATGACATGCTGGCATGGATCAATGAGTCCTTACAGCTGAACCTCACCAAGATCGAGCTGCTGTGTTCAGGTGGGGAGTCTTAAAGCGGGTCCCTGCATGTAACTTGAGCCATCTGAATAGATGTAAATTTGGCCTGTGGTGTACTAGACACAGTTTCTAACTGATAGTCATGTTTGTGGCTTGGCAAATTAGGCCACTGTGGCTGTGATCAGAAGATCACTGGTTCAAATCCAAGTATTGGCAGAGTTGTTTTACTGTTGGGCCCCAGAGCAAGGGCCTCAACCTCCAGTTGCTCCAAAAAAAAGCTGATTCAATTGCAAAGCCTGCTAAATAGACTATTCATCAACATGTCCCGTTTCCCACCAAAGAACCTGCTAACAGTTGTGGATGCCTGTCTGCTTTTTTTTTTTTTTAGGTGCGGCCTACTGCCAGTTTATGGATATGCTGTTTCCGGGCTGTGTGCCTTTGAAAAAAGTCAAATTTCAGGCCAAACTGGAACACGAGTTTATCCACAACTTTAAAATATTGCAAGCTGGGTTCAAGAAGATGGGTGTAGATAAGGTCAGTAATCATCGATTTTATATCCTCTTGCGCTGTGGCAGGCTGTGGCTTTTTTGTGAATTCGGCTTTACATAAGCTCCTATTCTCTTGGGAGGTTTCTTTTCCCAGCTCTGAAGCTCTACCTGGTTATTGCTGTTGGACCTTTGATCCCAAACTTTTTATGAAGTGGCTGTTATCTGTGGAATATTGTCTCATTATTGGCGGGAGTGGTGTCTGAAATATGCAGGTGGTTTGTTCCTCATGCTTTAACTTCAGTCACGACACGTGGAGCAGCATGTCATTCACATTTGCTGCCGATCATGTTATTTTTCCTATGGTCCTTCCATATCTGAAGCTCACTCTGCTTTACAGCCTGTTGCCGTGTTATTTAATTTCTTTGGCATGCGGGTCTGGATCTGCCTCCTGAATACTTCATCTTTATTTTTATGTATTTTTTTATTATTATTTAGAGGTAGGTCACATGACTAATGGGAACTCTGATCATAATTACTCTCCATACTTCTCTCTCTCTCTCTCTCTCCCTCTCTCCAGATTATCCCTGTTGACAAATTGGTGAAGGGGAAATTCCAGGATAACTTTGAGTTTGTCCAGTGGTTCAAGAAGTTTTTTGATGCCAACTATGACGGGAAGGAGTATGATCCAGTAGAAGCTCGCCAGGGTCAGGAGACGGTGCCCATGCCGAACTCCGCAGTGCCTGCCCTGAACAAGCCGAAGAAGGTGCTCAATACCGGTTAGTGCCCTGCCCGACTTGGGCACTGCTGCGTGGCTTTCCTCACGGGGACGTGCCTGTTCGGGCATGCAGCGTCAGAAAAGAGCCAAGCTGGATGCGGTCAATGTTTGAACAGGACTTGGGTTCGGCGCCGGTTTTTAAAGTGAACCTGTGTCAGATGTCTGTCTCAAACCAGTCTGCTTGTTTTCTGAGTTATTTGGTGGACGAAGGTCACTGTTATTGCTGCTAATCCTGCTAGAAAATGTTTGTGTCCCTAGTTCCCATTTTGCCTATTTTTAGCAGATGCTTTTGTCCACAGCGATGTACAAGTCGGACAAATAGCGCATTACAAGCAAACGACTTTTGGTGAGTCCACTGGGCATGAGTTCAGCTAAGCTGAGCTTCCAGTCAGTGCCCAGGTATGTGTGTGAGCAGTATAAGAGCAGGAGTTAAACAACAACTTCAGACAAAGCAAGAGCATAATAAAACTATTCAAGGACCAGAAGGGTAACATAAGAACATTCATGGAACATAAAGACAGATCAGGCTAGTAGAGGAGCCCTTGTTGTCACTTGTCTGCTTTTTTGTAACCCGATTCGCTGAGTAAACTAAACTTTGAGCGAATGACAGCCGGCTCCCAGCTGGCGTTCTGAGCCATTTCCAAAAGCTGAGTAATGGACTTACTGCTGCCTCTTAATGTATTGCAGAGGTCCGACTCTCTCCTAGAAAGGTGCCCAAGCCCGCTGCAATGATTGGTACAGTCAGTCCGTAGCTCCTCGCTGGGGAGTTTCCCTGCACTGGGGTCACTGTGGCTTTCCCGTTTTTACCCGTGGTGTTTTTGGGCTCTCACACTTAGTTTGTGTGGAGGGAGTTGGCATGTCCCACTTATAGGGGTGGTATTATTATTTTATTTTTATTTTTTTTGAGACACGTTGGGCAGTGGTGGTTCCCGGAGGAACTCTGTCTCTTGGGGACAGCACACTTTTCCTTGTACTAGTGCTTAGACCTGGCTAGAAATGGTGCCTGTTTTGAGGTGAGTGGTAGCGCCCCCTGCTGTTCAGGTCCGAGACTGCTACTTCAGTGTTTCTCAGACTCCCAGAGCCAAAACGTGGACTGTCTGGCAGGGAGCGAAAACGTGAGCCGTCTGGGGATGCCAGAGGACCAAGTTGAGAAACGCTACGCTAGTTAACCCAGATAGCTCTGGTAAACATTGCACTCTGTAAGAAATGCCTGCTGTGGCAGTCGCCTTGGATACCAGCAGCACAGCACCTCAGGGGTTTAATGAACGACGAATCCGGTGGAAGGCAGGACCCCATGTGCTCTCTGAAGAGCTGTGGCTGCATGCCCCTCCCCCCACTTTGTTCTGCAGTCCTGGCCCTCGTTGTCTTACTTGCCCTGTGTCCCCTCCCCCAACCCCTCTGGCTGCTGTCCAGCTCCCCAGCGATCGGCGGCTGTTCCCAAGACCACTCCCAAGATGGCCCCCAGTTCGGCACGGAGGCCAGGGATGGGAGGCGGCGATGACGAAAGGGCCGAGCTCATCCAGGAGGTGTGGACTGCCTTGGCCTCCCCTTTAACGCCACTATAATATTGGAAGGTCTCGGGGAAGCGGCATGTCCCTTTAACAAGATATTTTGTCCTCCAGATAAATATTCTCAAGTCCACCATTCAGGACATGGAGAAGGAGAGAGATTTTTACTTTGGCAAGCTAAGGAATATTGAATTGATATGCCAGGAGAAGGAGGGCGAGTGTGACCCAACCCTGCAGAGGATCGTGGACATTCTTTATGCCACAGATGTAAGTATAGCAGCGGATAAATGCTCTGCTCTGCATGGTTCAGTTTCATCCAGACACAACAGATGCTGTTCCTAAACATCACTGTGGAAACCATTTTCAGTGCTGTCTTTAGGTTTTGTTGCATAGATAAGATAGAACTCTATTGATCCCAATGGAGGAAATTTCTTTGTCCGTTGGCTTGGGCTGGGTGATGTATTGAACGTTTATCGTACATCAGTACATTTGCAAAATGAGATGTAGGATGCACAGAATCCCAGAATTCACAACATAAAATGAAACCATTTAGAGTCTCACAGGGAATTTGATGGGTAAAGGTGAGGAATTATATCAAAATTTTCATTTAAAATTCACCATTTGGTACATTTTCATAGAAAATACTGTGCATTTCTGATCTGCCTAAAAATACCGTGATACTAGTGGCACAGAAAAAAACATAAATGCAACAATAGACTAATGTAAATACAAAATGAAAATCAGTAATAAACAAATTATTTTAAAGTAAATGATGGCTAGTGGGTCAGACTCTTATTTTGAAGGTGACGCCTGTATGTTTTGTGTAACGCCTCATCTGAGCCGTCCTGTTCCCTCAGGAGGGGTTTGTCATACCAGATGCCGAGTCAGAGGACCAAGAGGAGTTCTAATGACCTTGCACCTTGTCATCGTCTACGCCCCGCCCCACCAAAACACACCCACACCCCCCACCAGATCATGTTAAGTATTTGGTTCTGAATGAACTTTAATTATTTCAGATGTATCTGGCTGCAAAAAAAGTACCCCTTCTGGGGACCTGTCATGCTGTGCTCTGATTGGTTGGGAGGGGGTCAGGTGCAGCGCGTTGTTTCTGCCGAGTTGCCGTAGCGACCCATCAGAGATATTCACCTTCCCCCTGGTCTCCTCTCCCCTCCGAAGCAGAGTGAGATTATTGGCACCTGTACACTTTTTTTGTTTTATTTTTTTTTAATGTCACCTTTTCACTTTTTTTGTATTGGAAGAAAAACCTGGTTGTGAATTTATAAATGCCCCCAATGTTGTGTGTTTTTTTTAAAGATTGTAATTAACTGCTTATGATCATTTTTACTATTGGAATTTAGTATTTGACTGTTTATAGACATACTGTGGAGACATGCTGTTCAGAATAGGCTTCTTCCTCAGTTTACCACATTTCTCCTCTTCCTCATCTGGGCTGTGTAGTGCTTAGGCGTAAACAGTCCTTTTTTTTTCCCCAGGAAAAAAGGCATGTTAATTGCATTTGAAAGGCATTTTTACTACTTTGTCTAATGTTCATTCTAAATAGACAGGATTTAATACCTTTGTCTGAACCTCTGGTCAGATCCATTTCCTTTGGTTGTCTGAATTTGTGTACACCGAATGCCTTTGTTTCTGACGTCTTAAACCTGTGACCCTAACCCCTTAGTCTGGCGTTTTGAGCGGCCCCATTCTCGGAGCAGCCCCCTCCGGTGGAGTCCATTCTGGCTGCTTTTAAGATGTTCCTGGTGTATCAGACACATTTAAGCGTCATTCCCTGTTCAGCTCAGTCGTTGGAGCTTGTTTTCTGTTGGCTTTGGACAGTTTTAAGATGGCAGATCTGTATCCAGCAGCAAATTGAAGTTCCTCTTAGTTAGGGGGATAAATTTCATTCCAGGGATCAGATTATTTTATGTTAATTCATTACCTTTTTTTAAATGAGCCTAATCCTTGTAAAATCCCATAACACATAAAATGTGGCTGGACTGGTTTGTTCTTTGGCAGTATGTTTAAAATAGTGTTGTGACTGAGCAAATCTGCTCTGAAATAAAGATGTTTAGAGAACCAGGCATGACACAAACCATTCCTCTATCTTTCAGTTTTCACTAATGCTTCAGACCCATGCAAGTCCTGTCATCTGCATGGTCGGCCCAAGACAGTTATGAAGATAAATTTTTGAAAATGCCAGGCGCAGATACTGGTGTTGGTTTATAAAGACGACAGCCCAGTTGTAATTCTCTTTTAAGTCAATGCTTGATGGTGGTGTTTTTTCTTTGGCAGAATGATAAATATTCTTGGAATGCTTCATCCCTGTTGAGCAAAGCATGCTGGGAAGAGTCCCTAACCCTGTCTTAAGTGTTCTAACGCTATAATACTTTTTGTTGGGTGTGTTTCATGAATTTTGTGAGGTCTATGCTACATGGGGTCCCCCCCCCCAATCCTAATTGGTAACGTTTTATTGGACCGACTGTGAAAAACACCCAAAGAAAGATGCCCAGGGTCCCTGCTCATCTGCGTGAACGTGC
>JABJVO010000172.1:0-17588 GCA_026770805.1 Boulengeromyrus knoepffleri
CTCTGACCTCTAGCATCAACAAGGCATTTTCGCCCACAGGACTGCCGCATACTGGATGTTTTTCCCTTTGCACACCAAGTGGATGATGAACTGGAAATGTGAAAGTCAGTAAATGTATTTTTACCTGAATGCCCTGAGTCCTACTAGCGACACATAACTCTGAAACTTCACCTATTCATTGCACAATTGCCCACAAAGCCAGCTGTTGACATGAAGTGTGCGAATACTATGGGTTTTACGGTAGCAAATTTATTTACTCAAATCTTTATAAAAATGCATAATATGTCTCCCATTCCATCTTAGTCTTGCTTAAGTACATTTTGCACATAAAATAACAAAAAAAAAAAAAAAAACTGTCCATGGCCCCTCCAGGGCTCCATATATAAACATGCAGTAGTGATAAATAGAAATATCTTGTTCACCAAGATAAGCCTCTAATCATGTCATCCTTCTCTTTGATGTGAATAATCACCATTGCTTCAGTTTTGCTGCAGTTTATCTGAACAAGTCCAAATCTTCATCCATAAAATTTGTCTGCAAAGTCTTGAAAAGACCAGCCAAATTGAGTTTTCATGATGACAAGATCAAGTGTCTGAGGCAGCCCTTCTCTTTGGCATCACTGTGCAGCAGTGCTTCAGGTTTGGTACAATTTTTCTCAATATTTGATGAGATCCAGATCTTCATCCTACAATATGTCTGCAAAGTTTGAAAAATACCAAATACTTTTTGAGTTATCGTGTTGATGATGATGCAGCAGCAGACCAAAACCATATGTATTCCCCATCTGGGTGCAGCTGAATAAGAAGATGTACATATAGCTAAATTAATAAAAACAATGGCTGAATATATATGTTCTGTTCTTTGCTTCTGCAGCCTTGCATTGAACCACGTACTGTATAATGGCTAGGGAGTGCCAAGGTTACTATACATTTGGTTTACATTTGAGTGCCTAAAGACTGGCATTTGGGCTTTGCAACAAGAAATTTCAAACTGGCTTATGGTCTCAGCAAAGGACTATCTTCTAGAGAAGTATTGGTTAACATACTGATATCAACTGATATTTGTTGAAAATAAAGATATGGGCATCAGTTTGATGGGTCAATCTTGGCTGATATATAAACTTTTCAATATTCAAAGTTAGCATCACCAGAGCTAAAGACACTAAGATGATTACATTGAACGATCATCCGTTTTCCGTAGTGGAGTACAAGGGATTTTGTCGGTTCATTCATCACTTATAAGAGGTCTGAAAGTACTGGCCTGCAACATCTTTAAAATTCATTATTAAATCTTGCCTGCAGATCAAGCTTTCATTTTTAACAGTATAAAAATGATGTAACGTCCGTTAATCTATGCTGGCAAGCCTTACAACCTTATTGCCTCATTGGCTCAGCAAGTATTGCCGATATTAGACAAAAATATGACGGTTATCGGTATCAGTCAAAATTTCCACATTAGTAGACTGTTACTATTTTTGAATAATGACAGCTTTGGTTGTATCTAAGCGGACATACTAATAAATGCAGTTTCTGCTTGTAAACAATAAAATAATGTCTACAAACCTGTAAGCCAAATGTGTCGTAACCATGGTATTAGAGTGCTAATGTAATGTATTTGGTTTTTAAACACACTCCACTTCATGTCAGACGGTTCTTTGCCTCTGCAGCCATACTTTAACAGATAATGCACAGCTTGTCATGCATTAAGCATTACATGGTTAATACACCTAGGGAATTTCTTATTTATTACCATTTATTAATAAATTGTGGAGAAAGCATACATATCTGCAAGGTCTCAGAAACTGTCACAGGTGACACAAATCTGAGATCAATATTTCATCATGCTGCACCGAGGGAGAAGCAGCCACTGTGGGCTGATGCCATTTTTAGAGCTGTTCAATATAGTGCTGAATAATGAATTCTTTAATTAAATGCACATTTATTTTCAATTGTTCTTTAATGCTTTTCTGGAACCAGAAAAGCTTACAAAGTAAAGGGGTGAGCAGTTATTTTCTTCTTACTCACTTTTTATTTCATTACAATGAAATATATCAATAAAACAATGAGTAAACAACTAAAGAATATATTTTTTAAAGAACAAATTAACATCAGTAGAAAAGTCAGCTATTAATCATCAGTATTTGAACAGTATCGATATCCATCCATCCATACATCCATTTTCTTTGCCTGCTTTTCCTGTGCAAGGTCAAGGGGGTCCATAAGGTCTGTAACCTTCAACTCGTTTACTTTGGGCAGTTTAAATTAAACAATACTAGCAAGCAAGCAAGATATTTCAGCTGACATGCAGGGCAGCTCACACACGCAGATACAGGAAGTGCCACACTGTTTACACCAGCAGAGAACCACACAGCAATACAAAGAGTGTCTGTGATAAAGCAAACGGAAAACCCAGAAACCTTTTGACCTCCTGTTCCTAAATCTGAATGCCTGACTGGTAAATATGCTTGCTTAAAACTGTAAAAATGCGCTACATTAAATGTGACTCATTGGTTAACCTGACTGATAACTCTGTATAAACTGCATTTTTTTCTCCATCATTTGTGTCATACAGTTATTACCCAGCCATTGTACTTAAGCATTCAAATCTTGACAAAAAGTCTGTCTTTCTGTTACAAAGCTTACAAAAGATGTTTGGAATGGAAACAACTCCAATTGTATTTTCTTTCTGCTCATCCCCTTTATGGAAAATTCCAGTGACATTGTCTGTATATTTATAGCATTCTAAGGCATACATTTTTTACCATTATGCTAATCTTTTTTGTACTCCATGTCATGCACATTTCACTGGTGGTCCTTCTCTTATAGAAAATGGCACACAGCTTCACTTTGATGATACCATTCCTCTGCCCTCTTCCCCATACCTCCCTAATTCCAGTCAACTCTTCCCAGCTATTTTCAAGGGTATAAACCTAATGAGAAAAACAAGGTTATTTCAGAGCAGTTCTTGAGAAGACACCTAGTAGGCCATAGTGCTGTATGTATGCTATAAACTCTCATTTCCTCCTCATTCAACTCTCATAGACTGAAATGGCACCGGCTGGTATACACCGATCATCCAAAACATTAAAACCACTGACAGATGAAGTGAATAACATCGATTATCTTGTTACAATGGCATCAGTCAAGGGTGCCATTATTTATAAGGCAAAGGAACAGTCAATTCTAGAAGTTGATGTAATGGAAGCAGGAAAAATGGGCATCCATAAGGATCCAAGTGAATTTGTCAAGGGCCAAACTGTGATGGCTTGACGACTGTGTCAGAGCATTTCCAAAACAGCAGGTCTTGTGGGAGTGTTTCCAGTATGCTGGCTATGATATAAAGGTGTCAGAAGACGGTGCATTGCAGCTTGCTTAGCATGGGGCTGGTAGCCATAAAGCAGTCAGAGTACCCATGCTGACCCCTGTCCACCAATGAAACTGCCTAAAATGAGCATGTGAGCATCAGAACTGGACCAATGAGTAATGGAAGAAGGTGGCCTTGTCTTATGAGACACGTTTTCTGTTACATCATGTGGATGGCCGGGAATGTATGCATCGTTTACCTGCGGAAGAGAAGGCACTAGGATGTACTATGAGAAGATGCAAACAGTGTGATGCTGTGTGCAACGTACTGCTGGGAATCCTTGGGTCCTGGCATTCATGCAGATGTTACTTTGACATGTACCACCTACCTAAACATTGTTGCAGATGAAGTACATCCCTTCATGACAACAGTATTCCCCGACGGCAGTGGCCTGTTCCAGCAGGGTAATGCACCCTGAAATACTCCAATATGTCACACCCCGATCGTGCCGATCCTCCTGTGCCACGTCCCCCTCGTTAACCTCGTGTGGATTCCCAGTGTTTACCAGCTGTTTCGAGTTGTCTTTGTTAGTTTGGTGTATTTAAGTCCACGTCAGAGTTTGTTTCCCTAGTTCTGTCATTGTAGTGTTACGTATTGTTAGGTTGTTCCCTATGCCCCTTCGTGTCCCTATTAAATCCCTTTATTTTACCCCAGTCCTGCTCTCCTTTGCCTGCTTCCCCGGTCCGTGCCGCGTCAGTCATAACACAATAATTGTTTAGGAATGGTTTTGAGAAACATGAGAAAGATTTCAAAGTGGTGACTTGGCTTCCAAATTCCCCATATCTCGATCTGATTGAGCATCTGTGGGATGTGCTGGGCAAAAACATGTGATCCATGGAGGCCCCACCTCACAACTGACAGGACTTAAAGGACCTGCTACAAACATCTTGGTATCAGATACCACAGGACACCTTCAGAGGTCTTGTGGAGTCCATACCTTGGTGGGTCAGAGCTGTTTGGCAGCACAAGGGGGAAAATGACCTAGACAATATTAGGCAGATCACTTTAATGTTATGGCTGGTCAGTATACCATTTCATTTAAGCACCTTAATCCATTGCAGAGTGGTAATACAAGGCATATATATGAAGTAATAATCTGCATTCTTAACACAATGTACCAAAGTATTAGGGCAATTATGTTAAACAAGAATTAGTTTTCCATTCATCCATCCATTACTTCCATAAGAACTTATCCAGCCCATGGTGGTGGTGGGCCTGGAGCCAAGCCAAAGAAAAATAAGGCAAGGGTACACCATGGATGGGATGCTAGTCTACTCAGTTACTCAAACTCCAAATGCACAGAGCCAATGGTAGCAATCATTTATTTTATTAGATTTATCGAATTCAGATATACTACACTTTTGACTGGGTGATATCTTCTGTCCAGATGGGCACTACAGGCAATAGCATAAAATGGGAACTTGCACTGTAGTCATATTCTGCTTCTTTAATATTGATCCCAGAAGTCCATTTACTTTCAAACTCTTGGTTGAATTATGGATGGTACTGAAAATCTTGACACAGAGGATAACAAGAGATAAATGAAGAGTAGTTTAAATTATTCAGTGAAGTAACCAGGTTGAGTTTTAACAGCTGCTCTTGCAGACTCACTCCCTTGAGTAAGGAACAAAAGCAGCTCACTCAATAAAGGGGACCACCACACCTCAAGATATTTCAATGGGTCCCCCTTCCGGAGATTTAGTAATGCCTGTCATACTATGATAACACCTCGATATAAGAGCTTAAATGGGCACAACTCTCACAGTGGGCTCATTTTCATATGATTATAGTTAAATGTCTTCTAGATTGGATTTCTTTTAGAGGTTGATTTTACAAGGCTTTACAGAGCAAGACCTAAGCCTGTCTTTGTATTTTGAATTGCCCCCGCACCGACAGCTAACAGCTACCTGTGAAAGTGATATGCTGATGATGATGTGTCACTGAACACAGCAACACCCAAGGGCTCTTTTCAGAGAGATGCCAATTAATCTTTACTATAGTACATGTTCACAGTCATTTATGTTCTTTGGTATCCCCCCCCGTTCTGGATGGGTTCCAGGGGAATTCTTTGTGTATTCCTCTCACACCCACACAGTAACCTCCTTTGGCTCTCATTGATTCACGGTAAACAAAGATAGCCACTGACTGCAGGGGAACCTGCTTATGTATAAAAGGAAAATGCATAGCATCGGGTTTTTTCCAGAAAAAGAACCCGAGCCAGCAATGTCTGAGAAAAAGAGAACCAAAAAAAAGTCCAACCCCTAATCAAAAAATATACCTGTCAGTAAACTGTCCCCATCACCAAAAAAGCATAGCAGCTGCATTCCAGACACGCTATTCAATGTTAATATGAAGGGGAAAACAGAATTACTTCCTGTAATTATTAGAAAACAAACAAACAGGGCACAAGTTGAGATGCATTAACCAAGAATGATAACACAAAGGGGGTACCTGCGTACTCAGTTCAAGTATGATGCAGTCAACAAGGACACTTCTACAAAGCCATGAATTTGGATCTGAAAATGTCTCACTGAGAATTCATCAATATATCCTAGTGGTGGGAGGGGTAATGACTCTAAAAAGAATACAGATATACTTTCAGCCACACCACAAATACTGTGTTCATTCTGATGAGTTAATCATTAACAAATCTCTGAGCCTCCAAAAATCTGTTCAGATTTCAGATTTTTTAAGAGACAACTGCATCGTACTTGGCTTAATGCAGGAATACACAGAGAAATGGTCTCAGTGCGCCTCAAAAATCCTATGTTTCTTATAAATCATGACACCAGCTTTTTAGCATAAAATCTAAACTTACGCACTAAAAATTGTGTAGTCAACTAGAAAGAATGTAGTCAAAATAAGAACAATCTTCCCCTTTATACACACTGTTCATTATAGAACAATCATTGTGCTTGCTAAAATTAATTTCATTCGTTCTAGGTTATCTCACAGTGTTCAAGGTCACTGCACTTATTTATTACAGTTCCTAAGGTCAGAAAGCAAAGACAACAAAATATCTACAATGTATTAATCTAACAAACTTTCCACTTTCTACAGAGCTTGTATAAAATGTTTCTAATGAAAAACTAAATTGAGTAATTTTGCATTTTCATGCTTTTAAAAAATTCTAGTACATTAATTTCATTTTCATCTTATTTTATCACTTTAACAAGATATAAGCATAAAATAGAATTATGAGCAACAATACAGACATTCTTCTATTATAAATATACAGAGTATCTCAATATGATTGTGACAGAGGCCTTGGATCACATGGTGGCCAGATCACATCTGAAAGTGCAAACTGAAGACACATCACTTCCATCTTTAGTACTGTAGCTGAAAATGACTGCAGGTCATATCCACAAACACAACACAGGCAGCACTTCCGGCAAGTTCCTGTCTGTAACTGCTATAACTGGCAGTTAAATCTGCCCTGGGACAGACCTTGATGCGTGGCCCTATTTGCCATACGGCCAGTAACAGAAAATGGATGTCAGCTGGTGCTGATTCCATGTTTTGTCATTGGCAAAGGGTGCGGAGGAGGCAGATGAAAAGAGCCAGAAGTGTTATGACCGAATCCATACCTGTCAACATCTAGGTTTCAGAATATGGTAGGTTTTTTTTGGATGGGGGTAAATACATAAGTAAACAAACAAACAAATAAAAAAACAAGGATAAGTAAATAAGTTATATGTATTTGTAATTTATTATAAAATATGGGGAAATTTATTACATATTGCGTTCAAGCTGTCCATTGCAAAATGTGGCATATTATTACAGAATGCGGGTGCTATTACATAATGAAGTGAAAATTTGTTACATTTTGTAGGGTTATTACATAACATGCTGTTATTATGTGAAGTGTTGTTTCAGGCCTGGGAAAAACTGGAGTGATGGCAGGTATGCTCATCATAAGACAAAACTGGGAATATTATTCTCTCCGTCTATAGATCATAATTAGATAAAAGAAGTGCAAGGGGGGAAATTCTAGATCTGTGGTTCCTAACTACTGTCCACCCTGTGGCGAATGACTATGTACAACCTAGAAATAGGTCAAAAAGGTACTAACTAGTTAGCTAAATTACAAAAGCAAATAAGATTAAAACGTCTGCAATGAATGATAGTAATATACAAATGAATAAAGAAATATAGGCCTACATATAATTGCCAGAACTGCTTCATGACATATGATGATGATGATGATGATGATGATGATGATGATGAAAAAAATATTGCATGAATATTGCATTTTTAACAACTATTTCATAGCATTAACAATACACAATAACATAAGGGGTGGGAAAACACATGCCTTCCTATGCTACACAACAGCAGCTACATCAATTAGGGCAAGTTCTGCTAGCCAGGGATCTCTACTGGATGACACAGGAAGGAAAAGATTCAAAAAAGGGGGTCACACATTTTCACAACGGGAAATGATATGCTATCATTGTGCTGAATAATGAACACAAAATGACCCAGCAAATAACCAGAAGTGGAACTGTGCCAACAAATTGTTGTATTTCTAACAACTTTTGGATAAACGTATCTGCTAAGAGAATATGAAAAACTGCTAGGCTGGTACCTACGTGTAGAGCACCCTTGTTTACCTTACTGACAAGGAAACACCAGCCGGCTGCTGGTGGGCAATGCATTATTCAGCACCACACAGAGCAGCAGACGTGGATCACCACTTCGCCCAGACCTGCAACGCTTTTTAGTCACCATCAGTGACGGTCCACCACACCACTGGACTTATTAACGAATGACACCCTGTGGCCTTAGCAGCTGCAACCAGAAAAGGAAGTGATGACATTGTGCTGTGCTGTCAGAGTGTGTGTCATCACATACGCAGACAGACACAAGGTCTGTGTTTATGCAGAACAAAATATTCGGAGTACAACACAGGCGGTGCTGCTGGCTTACACCGTGATATAATGCGGGATTTGTTTTGTATTTGGTCATAACAAGGAAAGTTATTAAGCCTAAAGTAATGCCAAGTACACCTTCCTGTGATTTATAAATGAGTACTGTGAGTGTAAAATGTTTCCTGGCCACTAATAAACACTTTATGCATTCATAGCTCCTCTGTATTTGTCCTTGGGGATGATCAGCATGGAAGCAGAATCAAGGAAATCTAGGTCTCCTTATCTAAGGAACTCCAGCCACTCTCTAGCTACTGTTTGACAAACTGTGTGTCATTAACAGGCTCCCTCTCCAACAGGGCCATTTCCTTAGCATATACAGCATCCTGCAGCGCTCCTCCATCTTTCTGTTACACGTTTCCAGGTCAGTCACAACTGGCCCAAGCTCCTCCTTCCAGACAAATCAATAAACCTCTGCAGCTTTTCCTGCCAGGAGCTTCTTCAGAGACCTTAATCTCCAGGTAACTAAGCTTGGCTGGAGACCTCTGACTTTCAATTTACACCTTGCGCTTCCTCCCCCAGCGCCACCTCCCATTTCTTGTAGCACCCCAGCCTCCCTCTGTATTTTGTTTGCTCCCTGTGTTTTGATTTTGTAGCTCTGAGTTGAATGGGAGACTCCCAGCCCCCTTATTCCCAGCCCTACCTACCACCCCAAAACACAGCTGGGGGAAAAGCAGTGCTGAGAGTAATGCAGCATCATAATTTACAGATTTATCCAGATGGTGGCCAGATGCCTCACTGGTTTATAATTGTTTTCATGTAAAAAAAAACACTGCCATTTGTTTGCAAACACAACCGGAGAGAAAGCCGCTATGTCAACCTGACATTATTTCCACCATTACTTCTTTGTCTTGTTGGAAAAACTGTAAAACATTGTAATTGAACAACTCCCAGTGGGGACAATAATTAGGACAGAAAAACCACAGGTTGGGTTTCTTTCACACAGCCTGCGTCTCCTATTCTCCATTGTTCAAACTGGACAAGAAGGGGCTTTATTGCTCCCTCTACTCTACAGACATTGGCCGCTGCTCTTATTCTTTGTTCAGGTTCATTGGACTTACATTGAACAAAGGGTATGCTTCCTTTAGGAACAATTTTGATTTTGATGTAAATTTTATAAAGGTTTGCATCTTTCATGAATAGCTGCAGGCAAGATAAGTATGAAGCTATGAAAACAGCACACAGTACCAAACACACGCTCCTGTAGTTACCAAATGCATACCTTAGAGGCAAACAATTTTCTGATTCATTATACATCTGTGTGTGTGTGTGTGTGTGTGTGTGTGTGTGTCATTGCAGCCCAAATATGGATTCATTCTGAAAATGTGACTTCATTCTTATCAGGAGCAAGGGCTTTCCACAATAAAAGACACATTTTCATTTTCATGCTGCAGAAAAAAGTTGCAGTCATGTGACTGATATTATGAAAAACAAAAGGCCCCATTTCCCCCGCTTTACTTAACAGACGTCCATCCATTCTCGTCCACAACTGTGTCTGCTTATGTAGATTAAACACCTTTTCTGATATAGGAGCAGTGTGTAATTGGTTGATGTTTCCATTGTAAAAAGGACAGTGCTTGGTCAAAAGAAACTGCAGCATTAGCGGGAACCTAAAACCCCGACATCTTTTAATTGAAGTAATTCATTAACTGGCCTAATTTACATCTACAATAGTGGTGCAGTAACTACTCATTAATGGCTTCCTACCCCAGTTTAATGGAACAATGAAGATGCTTTTATGCGAGACGGCCCATGGCAGAAAGTAACACCCCCCACTGGAAGCAGATAGAGATCTGGTGTTGGGAAAATGACATTTTCTGCTAAAACCTTGACAGAACAGCTGGTGCTCCGACAGTCTCCACAGAATGATTTAAATAATGAAGTCATTAAATCATCAAAACCTGAATCTGCCTTATCAATATTTAATAAACTTTCCTTAGAATACTCCTCCGAAGAACTCCCGTCTGCATAAATTGAAGCTGACAAAACTATATCTGCTAGATGAAGCAATCAGTTTGGGTAAATTAACAGAAATCTAATGTGTCTTTTTAGGGGTGGGGAAGCCTGAAATACAAGCACTTGCCAAAGTCTCCCTCTGGAATAAAATGACATTAAGTGAGATACTGAAAATTAATCAGGTGTTGTAGTATTTGATGGTGGTTTGATTAGTCACCCAGCCCCTGTATTAATGGAAAAGAAACAGTCAACACAATGTGTATCTGTTACAATATTCTTTCATGTAAAACAGTGGGCTGCACTTGCTAATGTATACATTTTTCAGTTTATATAATTTATATATATATATATACATACATATTTTTCAGTTTCACTATTTTATTATGTTTGATTTTGCGCTTTACATCCTCTAGCAGGAAACTACTAACCTCAGGCAAAGAGCCAGACTCTCTTGACATGGTCATGCTTTACATGAGGTTCATAAAGCTCAAACAGACCATCCGTGATCAGAATCACAAATACTGTAATATCACTTCAGGGTGAATAATGGGCAATTGTGAAGTTCCAGTTTCTGGCATGCTTTTTTCATACTGTAGGTACGTAACAAAGAACTTCTTTTTCTTTTTTTTTTCAAATTTAACAAACTCTTGGTATGGAGAGTATTTATGGCAAATATGAACCATTTACTTTAACATTTAGAGTGAACCTACTTTCTGGAGAAAGTACTTCAGGTGCCATTTAGAGGGAACCAGCTAATGAATAGAGCCATGCATTGTACTCTGTGTACCAGAGCTTTGATGTCTAATAACCAGTCCTGTGTTCACCAATGATAATTCAATATAGTCTGGTGGCTTGGACCATTGTGCACAAGCCTTTCTTCCTGCAGTCCATGGGTCATGGCAAAAGTATTTGTTGTCATTCAGGTTAATTTAATCTTACTTCTTAAACTCCCAACTTCAGTATTTTCAATGGAAGAGTTTATCTTATTTCAGTGGGAAAACACTGTGGGAAACTGAACAACTACAGCATTTGCAGGTGCAGTCATTGAATTTCCAGTAAAATTCTAAAGTTCAGCTGTACACATTTACATTGGTCTCATGTCAGTGCAGTAGCTTATCTGACAAACAAAGCTAGAGACCAACAATATTAGTTACACACACAGTCATCGAGGGAAGAATTGGGGCTTACAGTTAAGAAACTGAAGCTCTTTAGGGGTCACACTCCCAGTCACAAACTTGAAATTATAGCCACACTCTATGGCACCCAAAAGAGTCTGGAAACAGTCATAGTTCTTGTTGTCTTTAGTTCGTAATCTGCATGCTGCTGCTATAATGGATTTGCGCTTTTTCATTCAGGTGCCAGTACTATAATGATAGCACACTTATGTCATTTCACCCTCTCTTTCCCACAGCTGCACACATATGGCCCTTTCTCCATCTCTCTGTTCCTGGTTTTGCTGACATGGTTACATGCTCTGAGCTGTTCCTTTGGGGTGTTCTCACATGCCAATCGCGGTGCAAGAGTCTTTGCTAGCACAAGGCTTACGCATTCGTCATTTTTTCGGTCCAGCACCCACGCCGTTTAAATAGCAAAAAGTACTTACACTCATCTGGGAGCCAGTGGGGTTGCTGATATTAAAATGAGGTGGAGTCAAGTGCATTGTTGGTGCATTGTTATTTTGAGGGAGCGGAAAGCGATTCCGCTATTGACCAAAAAAAACCTGGTCAGTTCTCAGCCATGGTTTCATCTACTGTATTTGTTTTCACGAGCATCCCAGAGCAATAGTATGTGATCTGTCTATGGCAAACCTAGAGGGCTAAAATACAATGGTAAAAGGTGAAGCTAACTTAGATCGCTTTGTGTTCACAATACACCAGTTAAGCGAACCACAACAAAGACTTGAAGTAAACCAAACTGAGACCACCTCAGTTCGGACTGTTTCAAAGAGGTGCTTGGACTGTTCACATATGCACAAAGTAAATGCTGACTAATCGCTCTTAGTTCATTTTCAGGGCTCAAAGGGACCAAGTGTGAAAACACCTTTAGTAATTGTCTTTTTCAGTTTCCTCTTCCTGTCTCCCACCATCAGAATCAGCATGGGACTAGTTCTGCAAATGTTTAGCACTGTGAAAAGTTTAGTAAAAAAAATTATGAAGAAACAATGGCAAAATCTATATGTATGTTTGCAGGATTAAAACTTGAACATAAATATTTTGTATTAAACTGACTTTGTATTAACCCATAACATCTTCTTCAAGAGTTCAAATGACTAATAATATTATTTCACCTTACCTTCTTCAGTCACCTTGGAAGTTTAATACGTCCCTCAAATAATTTACATTAAAATAGCTCAGGGCACATTTGAGTAAAACCCGTTTGATAACTGGCTTTCCCAGATAATTAGCCAAATGGTCAATTATTTAAATAGTAATAAATAATACAGCCTGTATTTTATAGGCAGTAAACAGACGAAATTACTTTAATAGCTTCAAGAGACATGAAATATGCAAGTATATTACAGAGAGGGAGAAAAACATTTTTAAAGCAATTTTGTACAATCTACCAAAAAGGATTTATAGTACACCCCAGAACAGAATGTCTCTGTCTGCAAGGGACCATCTACAGCTGTTCAGCTGTGAACATGCAGCATGCAGGAACATTACATAAAGCCCCCGTGTGGACTTCCTTCCTAAACTCACTGCCGTCCCCAGGTTCCAATACGGAACTTTAATTTTGAGGAAACTTTTTTCTTTATATTAAGTGGATATGTGGGTAGTACATCAGTGTTTATTCTTTTTGGACTCAGTTTAAGTCAGAGCCATTTTCCCTGATGTTTTCAGCATTACACACTACAATGATGCAAATGTACTGGATGTTAGTGAAGGTATTTTATGTGCGTGCGTGCGTGTGCCTGTGTGTGTGTGTGGATTACGTTCATATTACATTGTGGGGACCAAATGTAACCCACAATATAATAAACACCTGCTATTTTGACGTTGTGTCAACCAATTCTCAAGTCCCCACAAAGATCTGTAGGTGCAATCAACCTGGGTAGGGGTTAAGGTCATCATGTTGGGATTAGTGTTTTCCCCATAGAAATGAGTAACCCACAAAGATATAATTACAAACCTGTGTGTGTGTGTGTGTGTGTGTGTGTGTTTGTAAAAAAAAAAGAGCAAGATGGAAAACAAAACAAAAAAACACATTCCAGTGTATCTGCTTGCACAAATGGCAAATAAAGCTTCTTTTTCTCTGGTTTTGTGGTGAGTTTACTTAATTTCCACTGAGCCTCACTGCACTTCTACAGTGAGCTGTGCAGGGGCACGCAGCATGCCTCTCATTGCAGGCAGACAAACTCACTGCTTTATATTCAGTCATGAGAACAGCCTAAGAAAGCCTTATAGAATAGCCTGACCTCCAGACATCCTCCAGAGCCGACTGCATTCAGGTCTCAGCAGACAAGCTGCTCGCTCTCCCCATCTCTGCCCTAAAGATGCCATATTACGATGAGTTTTGCTTTGGCATAGCAGTTCTTTTGTTATAAGCGTGCATGAGTCATGACCATGAGTGGAAGAAGACCCAAAATACCAACGTCACACCTGTGGCAGCCTGTTTTAACCTAAGTCTAGCAAGTCAATTCAGTTTCAGCCCTTCTAGCAGAGTCTGCAGTCAGACTGACAAGTATCCAGGGTTACAGAATTGGCCATTAAAGTCGGCAGTCTGCATCAACAATTTGAAATGACTTTGAGATCTGGTTCCCTGACACTCCTGGATAAGGGGGCATTAGTCCATACTAAACCAGGCAGCATTTTCAACTTGATAGCTAACAAATCAGGCGGCCAGTTTCAAACCCTCTGCAATACTGCCAGCATTTGTCTCTGACTGTAACAGAAAAAGTCATTTTAGATTTGATGAGCATAATTGACTGAAACTATGACCATCTAAATGTAAAATTCCAAAATGCAGTGTCTTCAGCATTAACATTTTCTGGTATATAGTGTAGATTGGAAAAAGCTGTTAGTCATTGCTTCTGTTTCCTTGTCTTGCGCTGTGTCTCACTTTATATGTTATTTAAGTGAAAATCTTTGTTTAACAGCATCTTAATGCTACTCCACATGGAATCCGCTGGTTGAGTAATTTGTTACTCGCTACATTCTTCTGCCTGCTAACATTCTTTCATTAACGTTGATAATTGCGGTAAGCTTTACATCCAATTACTTCAATGCTGTTCCCAGCAGGCTTTATGGCCCTGAATGATCACGCTCCCTCATCTGATAGTGCTCAGGCTGACTGCTGAGCAGGACTGTGGTTGTTCCTCATGATTAATCTGTGTGGTTCCCCAGATTCCTGTAGTAATGCTGTATTCCACTGATTTCTCTGAAGAGCAGAGAATGGGTATAAGAAGGTTAGCATAACACTGACTTCTGTTTAACTAACCTCTCTTGTAAGACATTACAAATTACTGATTTATTGTTTTTGTAGTGACCTACCATTTGACCATTTTGAGTTAGACACACAGGGCTGAACCACGTGCTCTGAAGGCAGCCTTCACTCTGAGAATGGCTGTAATCACTCCACAAGTACCCCCCAGGATCATCTACTCTCTGCTCTGTCTACTGGTGTTTGTTATTCCTGTGTTCTTTGCCTTTGTGATTACCTGTACGATCTCAGTGTCAGATGCTCATTTAAACTAATCAGAGCAGAGTCACTGAAATTTTGTATTATGCAAAATACTGTCCCACTGGCGCTAACCTTCTAAGGCTATAAAGTCTTTATCTGTAATGTATTGTGCATTTAGAACAACATGGCAGCTTCCACTTGAAAATTGCAAAATGCAATTTCCATCTTAATTTGGGATCATCAGTGACACACCAATGTTTAAACACTGAGAATTTGGTGAGTAGCCTTGTTCATTACCTTTAATAATGGCAGTAAGCTGATGAACGTTTAAGCCAGCAAGAGAAGTGCTTCAGATGCTTCAGATAAATCAATACCACTAAATGGAATTAATTGCATTTAGATCTGACACAATGTTGGAAAATAAGACATCAAAAAAGGAATATCTGTGCCCATGATGCTGTAAAATGCAAATGACCAGCAAAGTGCTTGAGGACATATAAACGCAGGCCATCTTGCTCCTCACAGGAGCCTGGTTTTCATGTCAGTACTCATTGCTGCACTGCACACTGCTTTTTCACCAGCTACCCTCTCTATCATCTATTACTCTCTGAATACCACTCACTGCAGTTTTTAGGGATGAACATTCACGATAATATGGAGACAATAACACGAGCAAACAAGGCCATGCTAATTACACACCTTCCAAGTCAAAAGTAAAATCATAAATGAAAGATCTAGGCTAAAGTCGGGTGACAGATCCTGAATGGTTAAACAATATCAGTGATTCTGATAGAACTGCCTCTGAAACCAGTAACACATATAGCCAACGCATTTACCTAGTGTGCCAAAATGAAGGCACATTCTCTGCTTTACACTCAATTTGTCATTTTATAACACACTTAAAGCAACACGGTCAACACGGCTCACTGCTTTACGCCAGTTTGTACTTTTACAACACACTTCTAGCAAAACTATAAACACTGATCTCTACATTCCTACACTATTTGTCCAATGAACTTTCCACATTAAGAACATGAAAGCAAGATTTAGCCTTAGTTTCTTTCTGATCTTTTTTTCTTTTAACATTCACCCTGCTATTACTGCAGCAGAAAAAACCCAGATAACGGGAAATGCTCCATTTTACTAAAGTAATTAAAAAAAAAAAAGACGACACACTTTCAGATCCCAAATACTCTTGGTCAAAAAGAGATAAGACAATGACTGCCCCAGATAATGGACAGGATTAACTAACTTAATTCCCCTGAAATTTAACAAATCAGTGGTATGCCCACAGCGCTTGACTCAAATGTTTCATGACTATAGGAAGCCACAGGAAATATGAATGTGAATATTAGCAGCTTACCATGAGTAATGACCTCAGTATCATGCACTGGCTAGGTTATGGCCTTCTTAGATGTACAGTAGTCACTACAGATACAACAATCTGGCTTTCATTGTGTCCTGAAAACAAAATGTATAAATCTAGGTCACAGACATTAGAAGATTAGAGACCACCAATGGGCATCCTCATCAGCCTTACAGTGCATGTGCCACGGCGACAGTCTGTGCTATTAATTCCATTTCACTGCAATGTACAAGTGAATACAGCAGTCAAACTGTCGAGGACCTTCGGCCAAAATGTCCCAGTTGGATCGCAGTAGATCAGGGGCCTTGCACCATGGGAGTGAGGAAAAAAGAAATATCTCACCATCAGAATGACTGTAACTACACTCACTCTGCCAAGGAAGATGTAGGACACTGTTGGGCTTCTCAAGAGGATGTAATTACTGATTTCTCAGGGAGCCACATGTCACTCATGCATTTGGATCTACTGGGAATTTTTCACCGAGGCTGCTGATGCCGAGATCACTCCATATACCATGGGACATCCAGGACAGCAGAGGGGACACTGCACCAGCCTTTCCTCCAGCATACCAAAAAACTTTCTGACTCAGATATATTTGAAGAATGTGATCTTTATGCCTCTGCCATATGAATCATTCATTGCACCTTGTCAAGTTGTTCTATATGCATACATCTGTCAAATGAGTGATGGGATGGGATAATCGTGAAGGCCACGTTTCTGCATGAACCATATGCAGCTTTATATGACAACGAAATATCAAGGTCACTGCATAATGTTTGATAGATATACTCTGTGTAAGACTTCAAAACAAACACATACTGTACAACCACACCTCTTAAAGTGGATTGAAGTCCTTTATTCACATTGCAATTGCATCTGTTACAGCCTCACTGAAAGGTTTCTGTCAATTTTTTTTATGGCTACCTAACGAAGGCTGGAGTTATTATTACTGCTATAATTTGTTTAGGCCTTTGTTTTAATTTGTTTTAATCCTTTTCTCAGACCGATGACAAACAAAGCTAAATGCCCGTTTTATCAGGTGCCTTGTGTAAGCGTATACAGTGGTACCTCAGTTCTCGAACTCATTAGAACGCGAATTTCTTAAAAGTCGAACCAACCAGTTCGAAAAAAAATTAGCTAGAACTCGAAATGAATCTCAGAAGTCAAACCGTGAACGCCAACCTAGGATATAACTTGTACACGTGGGGAAATGAGTCACGCGGCAAGTCTCTCAGTGGAAACAAAGGGTAACGCTTCAGTCTCAGCCTCGCATTGGCTGTGATAGCATCATGCATGTTTACACTAGCTGAATACATATATTTAGACAGTAAAAATACATTTAGACAATGATA
>JABJVO010000173.1:0-17552 GCA_026770805.1 Boulengeromyrus knoepffleri
CTTAAGCACAATTTCTAAAAGAGAAGACAGATGCAGCATTATGAATTACTGTATATAAGTGCTGATTATTTTTTCTTTTCAAATCCAAACAATTTTCTGGTGTTTACATTGCAGTGCAAGAACTCATTTGCAGTGGAGGGGTGTTCATTATGACAATGTTATGCTTGTTCTGTTCTTCTGCTTCACTCTGCAGTTGTTAACCTTTGACTTTATGTCCTAAAATCCACCGGCATGTCACCCTTATATCCCAGAATGCCCTGGGCTGAAAATTGTGGTGAGGGTCAGTGGGGTACAGTACCTCTGCATGGCAATTTTATGTAACATTCCCAGACGCAAGGAAAAACCTGTGTGGGATTCTTCTCATACTAAGAATGTCATTTAATTTTCCCCTAAACATTTACGAGGAGGTGCCCAGTAAAACAAATAACAAACCGCAAAGGTCCCAGTATTCTAGTTAAACTGGTTTCAGCATGGCAAGCAAACTTGGAGAAGCTCCCAGTGTGCCCTGTGATGGGTTCGCACCCCATACTGGGTTATTCCCTGCCTTGTTCCCATAGCCTCCAGACCTCCTGTAACCGTAAATAGGAGGATAGATTACTGCCGTTTCCTGTCTGATGTGCTACATGTTATCAACAGCTAACCTCCACTGAGGCTAGAATAGATATAAAAACGATCAATACGCATGTGGAAAGTCGGTAGCATGGCAGGGTCTCTTAGTCTCAGTATCTAGTAGACAGAATTCAAAGGGTTACAAATGTGTTGATTATAAAACCAATAACCAAGGATTAGACCCCATAACTAACAGTGACTTACCAGTTACTTTCACTTTACCTCGGATGGGGGGGGCCTGTGCTGATACTCGCCTTGGGCACTACACCGATACTGCCCCCCCTCCAACAGCAAGCTCTCCTACGTCGATGAATGCAGCCATAACGTACAAAATTCTGGCTTGTTATGCTATCATATATAATCAAGGGCACCTCTCCACCTATTTAGGGGGAAAGATGATTATTGGGGGGGTTGTATTAGCCAGTTTTGATTTATGGGTTGCAACCCCCCGCCCTATTTTGTGCCCATGTACAGGGTTGCCACCTTGCTGATGTGGCGTGAGATTTTCAATTCCAGACAAGTCTGCATACGCATGCACATGCATTTACCTGTATGTAACAGTTGTATTACCTTGTAAACAGTCTGAAGGGTTTGCAAAGTATCCCAGTGCTTTTGATGTAGCTAATTTTAGGTTTATAATGGAATAATATAGATTTCTGGTAAAATTTCTTGCGCGAGCGTGCGAGTCAGAAAATGTGAGTGTCACGCCAAATGCGTGGGATTTGCCAACCCTGCCAATCACGCATAGCTTGCTGGTCGTTATGGGTATCCACCTTTGCTATAATTCCACCTTGTGAATACAGAAAAGATTAACTTGCACTTTATACAGCGATATGGAATTTATAGTTGCTACTGAGACAGAGTGGAGACCTGCAGATTAAGAGCAATGTACCAGAAACCTTTACATCCCGCCATTTCCGATATATTTGCAGTTCGATTTCTTGCATGAGTGTAAGAGTCTGAAAGTGTGAGTGTCACCCCAAATGCATGAGAGTTGGCAATGCTGCATGTATACAATCACAATAAAAGAATTGAATTTTAAATCTTTAAGCAAACAATGCCTTAAAAAATTGGCATAAAATACAGTGGGAGGGGTTATAATTTTTGCGCAATATTTCCAACTTAAAACTGAGTCTTTTCATTAGCAGTGAGGCGTCTGCAGTTGAATATCGCAAGTCTGTGAAGCTCGTCCAAACTGAGAAGTGACTATTTGCTGTTCCCTACATAATCCACAAAGTAGCATACAGTAATGCCACGTTTGGGCACATTTGGACACAATGATATGCTGCATAAGCCCACCCAGACATAACAACAGTTAAAGAAAAACTACCTGTTTTACTGTACGGCCCTTTTTACACTTGGTTTTAAAACGTGTCTGAGCCGATCAGATCACAATTTACACCTGCGTCTATCCTGCATCTCCAAGGTGTCCAGCTGACAACTTGAGATTTTGTTATTGCTGATGCTGATAGAAGGTCAAATGTCCCTGCGCACAGTTATTGTGACATCCTTGTTGGAAACACATCAGGACACATTAGCGTCACTACAAATGATATGTGGTCAAATGCATTCCGGAGTTCTTTGGCAAGTGATTGGACCACAGTGCTCTTTGGGGATCGTTTATGCTTTTATTTAACGCTGACCACTTGTTATCCGATTACCGAAGACGCATTTTAAAACCAGGTGTAAACAGGGTCTATAAATCTGCAAGGAAAAACAGCTCTGCAATACAGAAGGTTCATCTTTGTCCTTTTATGTTATGCATGAAACTGGTCAAAAGGGAATTTGTAATTACAATAACAAAGGTACATTCTTATAGAACATATATTACTTAAGCCTATATTAGAAAAGGCCCCTTTTGTACCCCCTTCTGCAGATGGCTGTAAGTGTAATATTAATACATTAGTTCAACATTATCTTAATACCTATAATGGAACATTTATCCATATACATTTATATAAAGGCCAGTGGCTGCTTACATTTATTAAATTGGAAACCTTTCTAATAATACCACTATTACAAAATATTCATATTGGCCTACACAGCACCGAAGAAACTGTGCAAGTAAAATCTGATACAATTTGAGCCGATATAAAGGTATTGTGAGCAGTGGCCAACCCAAGCTAACTTCTGATGAACATTTCAGGATGATTTTAATTCCGTTTTTTTTACATACATTTTTATTTTTTATATTTGTTCAATTTTGCTTCCTTTTCAGCTAAGTTTTATGAGCTCTTTACCATTTTTATTTGTTTGTATTTTTACTCACCTTCATCATTTTTATTTCATTTTTTAAAAAGCAGTCCTCAGTTGAAAATACGCAGCACACAATGCATTATGAATAATGGCGAAGCTTTAATAAACATCGTAAACCTTAGAGCATAATTATATTTCTGACACCTCTTCCAGCACCACCTCCACCCGACCGCTAACGACGACAAATTAAATGAACCGATAAGAGTGAAGAATGAAGATCGTTCATTGTTTAATTCTGTGTCATAATGCAATGAACAATATAATATGTAAAACGTTGTATAAAGAAAAATTGCAATTGATAGCTTGTATAGTGGGCATATCCTTTTTCAGAATTTATCTTGGATTCTGTTCCTTCCTAGTGGTACTTTCCACTGACCACAATCCATTGGTTTTTTAGGGTCCAATGAGTAATAGAAACCAGAGACTAAAAGCAATAGGGATCAAGCTGCTGCTTTGACTCTTAAGATCATGTCTTTGCTCAGTTGCACAAGAAAGGGGTTGAAATTGCTCTTGCAGATACCCGAAATCCAGCCTAACCTAACTGTGTATTTATGGTGCTCAGTCACTGGAGATTTGTTCTTCAAGGTGGGGGTGTTATGGCCACTTGATAATTCATTTTGTGAATGTATGTTTTTTCTCTGTTGTTCTCTACCCTTTTCACCTCCACATAATGATTATAGGATGGTTAAGTGACACAGTGCCCTGTGTCAAATTATGACAGGAAGATCCGAAGCATCCAAACAAAAAAAGGCTGGCGAACTGGCATTCAGGGGCGTATTTCCACTCATCATACCTGATTGCTTTCTGCTTGTCAGACCAAAATATCTGGTTGTGGATGCAGATGTGTCTGCATCCATACATGCACTGTGCGTTTTGTCTTCTTCTCTTATAATTTTTTGAATTTATAGGGACAGGACTGGACTGGCCATCTGGCATACCAGGCATTTTATCAGTGGACCGATGGGTATGATGGACAGAAAAATTTATGGTCAGGAACCCCCTAACTTGGAAAAATTTACCACAGAGCCATGGGGGACACCAAAGTCCAGGGCCAAAATTTGCAAGCAATTGACAAATTAGGAGAATACAGGATTGCCAGCGACATCTGCTGTCCAAACAGGAATATGACAGATCCTGACAGTTCCCTGACAGTTATGGACACGGCAGCCGGGGAGTCAGACGCTATGCACACGGCAGCCGGGGAGTCAGACGCTATGGACACAGCAGCCGGGGAGTCAGACGCTATGCACACGGCAGCCGGGGAGTCAGACGCTATGGACACGGCAGCCGGGGAGTCAGACGCTATGCACACGGCAGCCGGGGAGTCAGACGCTATGGACACGGCAGCCGGGGAGTCAGGTGATTGCAAAGCTAGCAGAACTACAGGCACTGGAGACACAGGACCTGGCAAGGCAGCTGCCGGCAGGACCACAGGTGCTGCTGATGAGGCAGCTTGGGACAAAGGTGCTGCAGTCGACGCAGCTTAAAACAGGCACTGTGGACAAAGCCGCATTGGACACAGACCTGCTGGCGCAACATCAAGAGAGATGGCCACTGGTGATCCTATAGCTGGGGAGCCAGATGTGAGCAGTGGAGGGGCAGCAGAGGAGTCAGATTCTGGTGGCGAAACTGCTTCTTTTGGGCCAAAGACTGGAGACTCAGATGTGGGCTCCTCTGGCCTGAGAACTGGAGACGTGGGCTCCTCTGGCCTGGGAACTGGAGAAGCAGGCACCTCTGGACTGGGAACTGGAGAAGCGGGCGCCTCTGGACTGGGAACTGGAGAAGCGGGTGCCTCTGGACTGGGAACTGGAGAAGCGGGCGCCTCTGGACTGGGAACTGGAGACGTGGGCTCCTCTGGCCTGGGAACTGGAGACGTGGGCTCCTCTGGCCTGGGAACTGGAGAAGCAGGCCCCTCTGGACTGGGAACTGCAGACGCAGGCCCCTCTGGACTGGGAACTGCAGACGCAGGCGCCTCTGGACTGGGAACTGGAGACGTGGGCTCCTCTGGACTGGGAACTGGAGATGTGGGTGTCTCTGAACTGGGAACTGGAGACGCAGGCGTCTCTGGCCTGTTAACTGGAGATGCAGGTGTCTCTGGCCTGTTAAGTTGTTGAGTGAGATGATGAACGAGAGTCTCTCCACTCCTTTTAATTTCTTGTTCTCATTCTGAACAAGAGACCAAAAGGAGTGAATGAGTTGGTGAGTGAGAGACTCTGATAGGCTACTAAACAAGAGAACCGTACCAAGGTTTTCTAGAATTTGGACTACAGTGGGACCCCAGTTATCCATGGTTGGAAAAAAATGTTTACAAATTCCAGAAACGGTTCAGAAGTTTCAAACCATGTGCCAAGCAAGTACAGGCTGTAAGCCAGTTAATAGGCTATTTTTTAAAGACATTTTTGTCATTAAAGGCTAAGTCCAGGTACTTGATACATTTTTTACAATACAATTGCAGATATCAAACTCTGTCTATGCACACAAGATAATTGTGTTGAGTTATGCTGTGTGACAGACTGGATTCTGGAGAGAGGACTGAGAAGGTGATATGTCTGGGGATCAAGCATGTCAGAGTTCGATTGATCCAAAAACACCGGGGTCTTGGTGACCTACATTCATGGTTTACAGTAGCAAGGTAACAGCTGGACATGACAAGGTGAAGACCTCATTGGTTAAGAATCGATAGAGTGGATGTCAGAGTGGAGGAAAAGGAAAAATGTATCTATGCAGGTGAGGCAATACAGCAAAACTATGATGTGAGTAGACCGAACAAGGGGGATTTAGAGCGTAATATGGATGAGGGTATGAATATTCAGGTCAGGCAAGATACTGGTGCCAATTATGGTAGGAAAGAGGATTTGGTTGAGGAAGAACCGAGTAAAATATGGAAAAACTGGAGTCCAGAGAGAGTGGTGGAGAGGAAACACAAGTACAAAATCAAAGTCAGATTTGACAGTGAGAGAGGAATTGCAGCAATGAGTTAAACTGACTATTGTCAGTAAGAATCAATCCAGGGATAACACCATGATGAAAGTGTTGACGGATGGCAACTTACTGCTAGTATGTAAGAGTGAAGATCAGAAGAGGAACGCTCCCTAAGCTGCAGGAAATAGGGAAACATAAGGTCAGCGTAATAGAGGTTCAGGCTGGAGGAAGGGGAGCTAAAATAGTGATTTCTGGTGTGCTAACAATTAAGTACAACACCTGAGTAGATACAACTAAATCTCAAGGGAGGTGCAGTAAGAAACAGGCTAAAGCGGAACACTGGGATAAAGTGAGAGTTGTGTTTATAAGTCTATAGGGAGGATGAGACGGCTGCAGCATCTATAACGCTAACTGCCAAATGCACAGAAGAAGGCAACAAATTTGGATGTCTTTTGTCCTGATCTGCTTTTTACTTTTCCTGACTCCGATTTATGGACTGCGTTTTGACTTCATGGTGTTTTGAATAGAACATGGATCCCTCTGCACACAAACCCCCGCAACCTTCGTTACGTTTAAGTGTCAGAGCACTCTGACAAATAGCCTGTGTGAACTATGAATCACTCGTGCTTGGATCTCAGTACAAAGAACAGTGTGCAATTTTCAGGTTTTTACTGGGATTATTGAGCCCAGATGTGTTCCACCCGTTTCTGCAAGTGCGCACAGATTTACATTTTCCGCGTTTTGCGAAAGGGATTGATTTCGCTTGGCAGTTTGTTGGAAACATTAAGTTATATTCTTGGCGCTGCACCGTATCTACGTAGTTTAGGATTGACTTAATTGCACTAACGATTTGTTTCGGGTAGGTGTGGTACAGACAACTGATTGTACTGGTATTTTGGTACGTGCCCTATTGCTTTTAATCGGGGCGTTTGCAGTTATTACAATTTAAGATGAGTTGTAATTAACGGTGTCCCTCAATTTAATATAATTCGCTTCGACATTGCCGTTACTGGTTTCCTGTAATACAAAGTGCCTTCTAAAAACAGATCGGCATTTCATGCTTACGGAGTTGCCAATTTTGGTCAGGTGCTTGGAGTGAGACTTCCATTCGAGATGTCTGCACATGCATTTACATGTATGTAGCAGTTTTATTACCTTAAATGTAAATAGCCTATATAGGGTTTGCAAACTATCCCGATGCTTTGCTTTTGATGCATCCGATTTTAGGTTTATTATGCAATAATGCAGATTTGCAGTCACGTTTTTTGCGTTAGTCTGAATGCGTGACAGCACTTAATCCCGTTTCGTATCACCGGCCCGCGATGACGTCAAGCCCCACTACTGCACCTGGCCTGTCAGATGGGACAAGTTTCCAAAATAAATATTGTACACATTGTAAAAATGAACGAATAAAAGTGATATTAATAACGTTCCATGTCGATATTAAAAATAACATTTATTTTTATTATTGAACGGTAAACAAAACGGAAAAATACTAAACTGCTGAAAACTAACGTGAACGTGGAGGTAGGCGTTCTCATTAGCACAAATTAAACTACGATGCACAACATAAAACAGACTTTATTTTGGTTGTGCTACCCATGGTTCTGACATGTCAGTTTGTCGTTTGCTTCACCAATTAATGTCTCAGTGGTTTTAACATCGTCATAGAAGTATCACTGTTATTACTCTAGTCTAGAGGAATTAATCTGTCTGTGAGCGTCTGCTTGGCAGCCAACTAATTTCTCGGGCGGGGGGTGGCGTTCAAACCTTTGATATAAATACGTGGCTAAGTGCCTAAATACAAGATATACAGAAGCGTACAGAATTTAGTCAGTATTTTATCTTGAACCCCGTGTACTACGTGTATAACACCAGCAAACCTAAACCCTAAAGCCCAACATATCACTGTATGGTTTTTTTTTTCTCTCTCAGGAAGACTTTTAAAACATAGCTTAACAAAACAGGCAACGTCAGATGGGTTGGAGCGGTTAATTTGAATTATCTGCATGCACATTTTATCGTATTCTCTGAGTCCATGGCTTGTACTTAAAAATGTAAAGTTGGTACAGTTGTGTGAAATTGCTGTGAAAATGGGTAAATAGTGTCATGTGGCAAGTTACGGCGTTTCTGAAATGTTTCAATTATGAAAAGATTGTCATATATGTTTTCCTGGCCAAAAAAGTAAAATTAAAAATATCCGTCTGTTTCTGGTGATAAAGCATTCAGTGTATCAGAATCGCAGAAGAGTTTGATAGTGAGGTTTTTAAGAATATAAATGCATGACAAGAAGAAGATAAGACTGAGAATTACTTGATAGGTAATTTTATGAGAAAAAAAATGGATTTAAAAGATTATTTCCTATTCTGTGCATCTCCCCGGCAAGAAGGGAGATGCATAGGGTGATGTAACTTCAACAAACTTTATTTCACAGAACAGATTTTTTTTCAGTAACTATTTACAGAACAAGATGTACACGTGTTCCTCTTTCCTTTCTTATCTTTACATTTTAGAACACAGTTTTTTTTAGCCCAAGATAGGCCTATTTCCTTTCCTGTGTCTTTTGCAAGGTTCCGTTGTATTCTGAGGCTGCTTGCTTTGCAGATTTTAGCAATTTCCCCGAAACCTCAATCTCATGGCACTCTGTCGATGAATTTGTTGATCTTGCCTGTATTACAAAGCGGGGTTACTGGTTTATCGGGGTAACTTGTTGGATTTAAGGTAGTCTGGGCAAAAATGTAAGTGAACGAATATGAAGTCCATTTAAACTGTGGTACCTTAAATCCGACAAGTTACCCCGATAAGCCAGTAACCCCACTTCGTAATACAGGGCACAGGTTTACAAGTGTTTGGTGAGACATCTGACTCCTGAATTCTGTCTTGATGTGACGGACCATGCTGAATGCCCTTTCTACAGTACGTACAGTTAGAATTTGGTAGAATCAACAGCAGCTTCATCAACTGACAGCTCCTTGAATCTAAACTGCCCTGATCGAGCTCATAGATCTGACCTTGGACAGCCCAGAACTCATCAATTGGATTTTTTTTGTAATTTGGCACCAGTGCTTCCAGGTTAGTTGAGGCATAATCCAGGACTTCTAAGTGGAGATGTTCTCTGTCATCCGCCTTCATCACATTAGGGAATCTCTCTGCCAAAGTCAAAATCTGCTCTGGTTTCACGTCATTTTGTGAACCACTGACAAATTGGTCAAGATTTGGTCTCTCATTGGGAACTTTTCCTTTATTTTTGAAAGCTCCTGACATAGAATGCTCTAGCATCTTTAAAGAATTGCTTCGTCTTGTAAGAGGGGAGTGCTTCCTCACTTAGCAAGTGCCACCTTGTCAAGAACCCAAAAAAAAGCTCTTCATCTGCACAGTGAATTTCAGGGTTGCACACATCTATCTCCTGCACTTTCTGTTCTCTCAAAACCTTTGGCACAATAAATCTGCTTGCTGTGTCATGCAGGAGCTCTTCAGAGCTGTCATTTAACTTGTAATGAACTGGTGCCTTGTTTTGAAAAACCAAATTAAATTTGTCAAAACACTGTGACATTGTGATGAAAGCAAATGAAAATTTTCATAGTGGAATCTGTCAGCCTCTTCTGAATATCACAGGACTTCTGATTCTCACTATGTGATTCAAAATAAGAACTAAGGGCAGGCCATTGGTTGTGCCGATGGTCCAAACCCTTTCCCAAAGAAAGCCATCGTGTAGGGCAGTGCTTTTGTACTCCTTGCTGGGCTACATCACAGAAGTCCTGAAACTGTTTAAGTTCCTCTCTTCTTTTTGAGCTTTTCTCAAAGTAGTAGTAGATGTCAATTAGCAATTCTTCAGGTGACATTAAATTTTTCTCTAGAAATAAAAGCTAATCTGGGATGTGGGGTGGTTTGGTGGTGCATTGGTTAGCACTGTCACCTCACATCTCTGGGAGCTGGGTTCAAGCCACGGTTCCATGTGTTTGGAGTTTGCATGTCCTGACGTAATCGCTACAGAGAATAGTGGAAATGTGCTGACTTCTGATTGCTTGTCAAAATTCATCATGGTTAATGAAAAAAAAGGGGGAAAGAACTAGGCTTGTGCATTAAAACTGCATTAGGTGCTAAGCTTCACAACAGAGAATTATGGGGTGTAAAGGTTAAAAGTAAAACTGTCAGGTTTTGCTTTTTCATGTATACTGAAGTTGGTTTGATCAGTTTAGTTTCACTTTTTTAACGGTGCATTTTTTTCATTTTGTATTTTCAGGCTATTAACAATCTGTTTTAAACTACCAGGGTCAACGTAATTGAGTCACTAGTGGTTCTGGGTAGAACAAACATCTTTCAGTTAAGTGGCCTCACAACTCCAGCATGCAGTGGTAGGTGTACCTGATCTAGAACTCTGTATCCCATCCCACAGACTCGGCGGTTCCCAGTGAGCGGTGCTTGGAAGATGCGCCGCCCTCAGTGTTACCCTGTGCGTTTGTTTTACCAGCCATGAAACTTCAGTTTATCGTTGATATTTTTGACCACACGGGAGTGCTTAAAAATAACCCGAAGATTTGTCTTCCTCAGACCTGTTAGTGCATTTCTACTGCCTGGGGTTGGGCATGTAAGGATTCACCCAGTTTACAATTCAGTTCAACTCGTGATATTCGGCTCATGATTTGATTTTCCCCACAATATATTTGGGGAAAAATAATAATTTATTTGCAGAAAATACAACATTTTTCCATTATGAATTCAAATATTCCTTTGCTTAAATTAAAAACTACTTTTGTGTCAATTTAATTCTCAATATTCACCAATAATTTAGAAACATTTGTAAAGGAGTAAAATATACAGTAATAGTCCACTAACGAAAATATTCCTTTTATTAAAAATGGAGAAGTTAATAACAAATAGGCATTTTCATAGTAACTCTTTTGTCATCCGTAGTGCTCTTTCCGTAGGCTGCATTAGTTGATTGCTGGTAGGAAAGTTATTGTGCCATCTGCCGTCTAACTAACGCAATTACAACTATGAAAAACTAAAAAACTACGAAGCCTGATAATAATTTGAGCTATTTCGCGGTTCATTATTTTCACGTTTTGAATCGTCACACTCTGAAAACTATTGGGTTAACCCAAACTCGGTTAACTGGCAACCCAGAGCTGGGTAAATATCAGACAGAACACACTCTAGGTTATTGTGAGCTTAGCCTCTTGACCTATGCAATTTAACTATGATGCTAGATTGTTACAATTCAGCACTGGGTTAATACAACCATTTGGTAACGCTTTACATTAACTGCACCTTCATAATGCTTTTATATTGCATTCATAAAACGTTCAATACACCTTCATAATGTATTCATTAAGTATTCATAAAACATTCATAAACATCATGTATGTATACCTTAACATCCTAACATCCCTTAACAGCTGCAATATACATTAATAACAAACATTATATAATAATAACAAACATTATAGTTGTATAATCATATAATGTTTGTTATCAGTTTATATTAAAGCTGTTAAGGGATGTTAGGATGTTATGGTATACTTGCATGCTGCTTATGAATGCATTACGAATGCATTATGAAGGTGCACTGAATGTTCTATTAATGCATTATGAAGGTGCACTGAATGTTCTATGAATGCATTATGAAGGTGCACTTAATGTAAAGCTTTACGAACCATTTACTCGGTTGTTAATTAGTCATCAATTATTTAATACATATTAACACTATCTTTAATGGATTTGCATCACTAATAAATATAATCACTTGACAAATACTAGACATTGTTGTAAATATTTATTGCTGTTGACAGAATTTTCAGCACATGAATTATCTAGTGAACCAGTGAACTCGGCGGCACTTCAGTGTTAACCTGACATGGTTTATTCCATGATAATTACCCCCCTGAAAATATATTATCCCTTACTTAGCTTACAGATAACTAGCTAGTTAATGTTAATGTACTGTTGAACCTCGAACCCTTGAGCAAGACCCTTACCCTCGATTTCTCCAGGGAAACTGACTCTGTTCTCTGATCCTTGTTTGTATTTATGTTGCTTTGGACAGAAGTGTCTCCTGAATGAGTGTAAAATTATACCAAAAGTGTCCTTTCATAAAATTCTCATAGAAACAGCAAAAAGCAACACAAATGCCTGTGAATCAGATTTAAAGCAAGGTGGATATATAAAGTATCTGATAGCTTTTACTATGCTTATTGAACCATATTGATGCCTAATACGTAGGCCAATGAAAATCTTGCAGCAACTGTTAATCGAATAAATATACTTCTTGAAATAGACATGAAAGCTGTGCTGTCATAACCTAAATTTGTTAGTGTAAATAACAAGTGTTCACTTGTCCTGGAGGCATGAAATATTTGTATCAATATACAGCCCGGGAAAAAATGAAGAGACCACTCTATATTTTAAAATAAATCTGTATTTTTAAATCCTGGTTTAATCCTGGTTCTGCTGGCAGAAGGCTAAACTGTACAGCAGGCTGATTCCAGGCTCAAAGTTTCTAAGACAGCAGTACACAAGAAAAAGGTGAAGCAGGAGACAAAGGGAATGAACAAAAACCAGACAGGCAGAATGCGGAAGCAACTTTCTAATGCCAGAGATGACCGTCAACTAATCCAACAGTTTCTCATGAATCGGAGGATGAAATCAAGTGACCTTCAAAAGGAATGGGAAACATTAAGTGCAGGTATGAAGTGGATAGTTCATTACAAGTGGATAACCGGCTCCTAGAACCAGGACTAAAGTCTCAAAAGCAAGGAAGAAGCCCTTCATTAATGAGAAACAGAGAAGAACCAGGCTGCAGTTTGCAATAAAAGGTATATTATTCACAGATGCACACCCATAAATTGAGAAATGAGTGAAACAAAAATTGTGCTGTGGTCTCTTAATTTTTTCCATGGCTGCATATGCATGCATTATGGGAATGACCCAAAGTCACGGCCCTGTAGAGGAATGTTCTAGATTATATGAGTAAATGGCTGGAATGTGAATAGCCTAGATCACCAGGACTGTCTCTCCTTGGAGACAAAGCTGTTGTGCCACACTTAAGTAAATATGTGTTTAGAATATGTGGGGTCTCAAAATCTGAAGTCAGAAAGTGTGACCTCCCTGCTGAAACTGATTGGTACACCCCAGTTATGAAATCTCCACATGGTTATTATTTCTATTCATAAGTCACTTGAAGTTAAATGAAAAATGTGAAATAATTACGGTAGGTGAAATGCGCAGAGGGCTCGTGCACGTGAACAGGAATCTCGCGTTAATTCCCAATAATGTGAACGAGTGCCCCTGGAGCCACACATGATGACGGTAACAAAACGTGCTGCAGGTGTTGTGTTCTAAACTGCCCTCCTGCCACGGATTGACTCCCCTGACGCGGCAGAAGGAACTGCTTGCCTTAAGCAGACTAAAGAACTCACATTTCTTGTTTATTATGGTATTTTGCAATCACACCTTATGCTAAGATTAATATCCTCCTGTAAAACAAATGTGACAGTTACTACTTTTTCATTCAGATGAGACGTACAGTGATGCTATTCTTTTCGACAGCGCTTGTTTGTGCAAATATAGTCGCCTTCAGTGACAAGAAGCGATTCATGTACTTGAATAATGTACCTTTAAATGTACCTGGCTGCTATGACAACTTAATTTCCCTCCGGGGACTAATATAGTTGTCTCTGTCTGTCTGTCTGTCTAATATGTTTGACAGTCATCCTGCTGCAATAGTTTTCTTTTTCTGTCTTACATAATGCAGCGATTAGCTTCATACTCGGCCCACCTGGAAATGATATAACATCAAACCAAACACCAAAACCAATCAGAAGTCAGCACATTTCCACCGTTTTCTGTGACGTCAGGGGAGGCAATCCGTGGCAGGGGGGGCAGTTTGGATCACAACAATTTACAGGCGTCGGGCAAGTCGCCACCTAGATAACGTTACATACCTTGGCATGAATCTCAGGGTGGCGCGCATCTAGATGCCTCTTCAGGTTTGTGGTGTTCTTTCCTGTGTGCTTCATTCCACATGGCTTACACTGGGTTCTATTTTCGTCACCAGATTGTCCGTGTGTGTGAGTGTGCCCTACAATGGTGGTTCCCTGCCTTGTGCCTATAGGCTCTGGACCCTCCCTGACCTTAAATAGGACAAGCGGTTTCAGAAAATGGATGGATGGAAATAATACAATAATACCAATGCTAATAATTTAATAATAAAAACCACGGTGTCCATACAGTCCCTGTTTTCCCAAATGAATTTGGTATCGCTGATCAGATCTGGTGCTGTGCTAGAGGAGCCCCAGTGCACATATACCAATATTACAACCACGTTAACTTCCTGAGGGTGGCATAGTGGTGCAGTGGTTCACACTGCTGTCTCTCACCTCTGGGATCAGGGTTCAAGTTGCCACTATGTTCTCCCTGTGTCATCATGGGGTTTCCTTAATTTCCTGAACATCCAGGCATGTGGCACCAGAGGTGGAACCCATTCATCGTTGTGTTTACTTGTACCATAGATCTGTTTGCTTGTGATATTTCTCAGAAGCAAATCCTGCCGACATGATTCTGGGGCAAAAAAAAGTGGTCAGACATACAGACTAACTTTATTTACAACGCTGATGAAAATAAATCCCAGTGTAAGCCATGTGGAATGAAGCACACAGGAAAGAACACCACAAACCTGAAGAGGCATCTAGATGCGCGCCACCCTGAGATTCATGCCAAGGTATGTAACGTTATCTAGGTGGCAGCCTGCCTGGTGCCAATACCGGTACATACAGTATGGCTCTCATTCACCCTGCTAATACTAATGTGTCAAATGCGTTGGGTTATTTTAGGTGTGTTGATGTCACAAGAACTGATACCTCGATAGTAAGGTCGGTACTGCGCTCTTGCGTGACCACAGATATAGGAATAACTTAACTTAAAATGTGAGTATAGCATACAGTGCTGATGATACAGCACCACAACAACACAGGTCGAGAAGAAAGTCACGTCTGGCATTGCTGTGTTAGGGAATTGCAGCATGTGATTGCGGGAAACGTGCTTATTAATGAAAAAGAAGCCAAAACACAGACACACACAGGATTTTGTTATTTCCATTTTTTTCCCTTTACGAGTTACTAAGAAATACATTATTTTTAAAATATATATAATTAAAACTTTTATTACATGTTTAACAGGAATAAACCAGTCACACAGCAGATAAACAGACATACAAATAAAGAAGCAGGCAGGCATTGAGGACATTGATAAGTATGATATAAGAAAGGCAGCTGTTTAATCACAGTAAAAGGCTGGTCACTATTTTAAATCTGCTGTTATCTTTAGCGGATATATATTTTCTATTGTATTAAAAAAAAAAAGGCACGACTGAGTGCAGTCCAACAGAAGGAATCACAATAAAATATCACAAAGGCACTCTTCAGTGGTTTGAAGTACAAAAATGACTTGAAAGAGCAGCAGAAAAAGGAGGAGGCTAAAATCAGATGGACTGGAAGCCCAGGTCGTCCAGTCAGAACTGTAGAGGATGGAGGTTTTGTTCAGATGATGGCGATAATGGATAAGAATTTACTTAATGGATATGAATTTACTTAATGGATAAGAAATTTACTGTTCCCAAGAAAACAAAAATAAACAACTTATATGACAAACCGTATGAAGAAGAAAAAGAAATTCAGAAGCCGACTAAGTGCAGCTCAGAAGATCTTGATATCTGGACAAAAAATGGCTGTCAGCAAGATTTCTGGCTTTCTAGCATGTTATTCTGGCGTATGCATGTTATTTCTGTGTTGAAAAGAATGAAGCTGAACATATTCTATTGGCTCTTGAAGAAATTGCACACCCGCACAGAGCAGAGTCTATAAAAAATGTGTGGATGAATGCATGCATGCATAAGTGGCATATACCAAATACTCCATAACTGACAATGGAAGGAACACGCCATGGTTAAGGAGGAAGTAGAAGAAATGAGTCAGGTACCAATTAATGACCTGAAGTACAACTATTTTTCTAAAAGTTCTATGTTATATATATATAATAATTAATAAAGTATGAGTTTATGAAATTGTGTGTAGTTTGTCTTAAAGTGAAATATCAAACTAAAAATGATGCATTATACTAGTAATAGTAACACCAAAATACTCCAGATTGACACCATATCTGTGTCCCTTGCTGTCCCTGCCCTCCTTGGTCAGTCATCTAGATGAATTTGCACAGACAAAAAGCTACAGAACTCTAGCAACCCTTGTCCAAAAAATGAAAATCAATATGAATCAGTGCTTTGGCTGCTTTTTGGATACAAACAAGGACAACTTCTGTCTCCTTCCGGCAGCTGCCTGATTTCTCCACCCCACTGTCTGTGGAGTTTGAGGATGAGAAAAGTCAAGAGCTGCTGAAAGAAGTAGAGGAATATGTGACAAAGCATATCCTGCCAGATTCAGACACACAGGTGGGTGATCCGTTCAACAGTGTTGCACATGAGAGTACAGCCAAAGAAACTGAAGCAGTAACATCAAAGCAAACACAATTTTGGTTTCTATCTAAGCACACAGAAAACATTCAAGACAGGGGGCTCCAACAAATGTCAAACAGCAAATCAAGAAGTACAAGGAGGAGCTATCACAACCTATGAGCAATGAGACGGGCACAGACTCTTGGCTTGCACAAAGTTACACTGTGTACCATACTCTGTGTACCATACACTGAAACCTTTTGCTCTAGATCTAGGCCAGCTTCCCAGGATTTCACAGAAAGTGTCTTTAGGGTCACAGGCAACTTCACTTGCGGCGAGTGCAACATAACAAAGGTCATATTGGAACAGAAGTGCTTTCCTTAAAATGAACAAAAACTCGTACAACTGTTGTGCTCCCACTGCCATAGTTTTTGAAAGAGAAAACACATTTACTGCAATAGCATTTTGCTGTATGAAAGATGCATTTTTTTGCATTAAAAATGGTTAGATCATATTTGCTGGAAGGTTTTGTTTATTTTGTTGAAAGATTTTGTCTTTTTCTCTGATAAATACTAAATGTGTGCTGCTTGGTCCAGCCTTTTCTAGTAAAATCGTATTGCAGAAGAACTAAGGCACGTTGAAGGCTAGAAAGCTGTGATGACAGACCAGAGCTGCCATTACCTGACGAAGATCTTTTGGAGTAAATCCTTTCTACACCTGCTCTTCATTTCATATTCAGTAATCACTGCATGTAGTTTGGCTCATTAGTGTACATGTTAGTGTAATAGTTTAGAGGTACAGTATATTCTGTGCACATTCATACGTTGAACAAGAGAACTGATTTTGACTGTTCGACTAATTTACTTTTAGCCGACTAAAACCAATTTACTTTTTCTCAACTAAAATAATTTTTTCTCGACTAAAACTAAAACTAACAATAATTAAATTAGTAGCAAGTGACTAAAACTAAAATGCAATTTAGTCAGGAGACAGACTAGATCAAAATGTATTGTCAAAATTAACACTGCGGTGCACATCTGTAATGATGATTTACGTCAGTCAAAGCTTCAACCTAAGGCTTAAGTGTCAAATTACTCCTGTGAAAAGTTGGTCATCTATGAACCACGCTGACTTAAGACTTGGGGTTAAAAGAATTGCCTACCTTTCAGGTTTTGTTTTCCTAGGGATTTTTTATCGTTTTGTCTGGTGCTCATTGATTTGGCTGAAAACTCGTAAAGCAGTAATATACACTCACCTAAAGGATTATTAGGAACACCTGTTCAATTTCTCATTAATGCAATTATCTAATCAACCAATC
>JABJVO010000174.1:9415-32839 GCA_026770805.1 Boulengeromyrus knoepffleri
GATGGCCTTTGGTTAAAACAGACCTGGGCAGACATGAGCAACGCCAACAAAAAAAAAAACCCCTCGGCTTGTTTTGGGTTCACGTTCCCCCCCCCCCCCCCCCCCCCATACTGCTTATGGACTAGTCCCGCAATATATGCATTTGTTCTGATATGTTAAAGCAAGTTGAAGTGACCTATTAATGTTCTAGCACCTCTACAATTGTGCGAGGGGTTCTGGTATTTGACTATGCTTGGGGAACCGGTGGCTGATTCTACAGCATAGTTGATTAAGTCAAAGGGTACTGTGTACAGATGTAAATGCTGGCCTGCTTTAAATTAAAGTGAAGTGCTAGCATTTTATCACTCGCACGTAAGTCCTGACTTGCAGACGGGAAGCCCTGTATCTCCCTTGAGATGGTGCCTATTAACATCTGCCCCAGATGCTGTGCAGCTAGCAGCTGACCTGTCGATCTGGTGACCGTTATCATTTGCCGCAGAATATTCTTTGCATCTACTTCTGAAACTACAACTATAATCATTTTTGACTTGTAGGAGGCTTGAGGTGCAGACTTCCTCCCCCAGCCAAATGGTTATATAGGATTTTGTTTCCTTTGCTGTTGTCTGGCTTTTTCTGCTCAGAATTACTTTATTTATTCTTTTTTGTGCAGTTACTTCTTAGTTTTACACATCAGTTATATTAGTTTTTACATCTACGTGGTTCGGGCCAGCTGTGTTGTGAAGGGTGCTATATAAGAAAATTGCAAGCTGAAAACTTTAGAACTAATCCTAGAAGGGATTTAATTTAATTTGTCTTATTGAATAAATCTGACTAAAATGAATCTCAACATGCTCATTCTCCAAGAATGTGTGTGTTTATAACTTTTTAGCTAGGCATGTGTCCACTGTTGTAGATTGTAACACCTTTTGATTATTATTGTGGGATTTTTAATTTAAGTGGTTTGAGGGGGTTTTAGTTCTGGTATTATTGTGTCTTGCCACTTTTCTCTTAAACGGAAACAATTTTTATGGTGAAACTGCAGTTTTATCACGTATCATGTTTAGTACTGTAATTGTGAAATCACCGTGGCTCTTACTTACAATTCTCCTTTCCTGTTTGGGTTTTCCCTCATTGCCTTACATCGTTCCATTTTTGGGTGGTTTTACTCCCACGAAGGAAAAAAAAAAAAAAATCTAAATTTTAGTTTAATTGCATATAATGCAGTTTCACAGATCATTTGGGTATCTCAGTTATTTAAAATTATACTGCTGCTGTATGCATATCTATTTGTATTGATACATACAAATGTAAATTCTGTAACTGGCAATAAAATTTCAGCATAGAAGGTCCCATAATAGGGCTGCTCGATTATGGCAAAAATCATAATTACTAGAGATACACCGACTTTATCGGCCTGCTTTCAGTATCGCGCAATACAGCAACAATCGGCTCTTGGCCGATGCTTAAAAATCAGCCGACATTTACTGCCGATAATTCCCTTTAAGATGGTGGCCCTTATTGCTTTGCAAACCCACGTACTAAACAGTTAGAAAAATGTCTACCGTGTGGAATTATTTTAATGTTAGCGAAAATGATGTTAGGAATTAGAAATGCATTTTGCAAACATTGCTCTTCTAAAATTTAAGGAGGAGGATCTACTATAAGCATTTCAAAACAACAAATTTGATTGCTCACCTTAAGGCGAGACATGAAGTATTAGAGTATGAAGAGTTTCTGAAAAACAAATCCATTCTATTAAAGAAGGCTGCAGTACTGCTGAATAATACTAGTTTGTCAGTAAGCAAGCATTTCATAGCAAAAGAACTTGGTGCAGACAGTGCGATATCAAAAGGTACTACTCAGAAAATAACGTAGTTTATGAAGCTTGATCAGCCTTTTTGTGTTATTTATTAATGTTATGTAAGATGTATACAGTTACAGGGATGCACGTAACTGGTACGCAAGTATGCATTCACCTTACGTTCTTATTTTATGTGCATCTATGCTGATATGACAAATTACTGTACATTTTAACTTTTATATGCTAAAAGTGCACTGTAATTTCTAGTAATAGCAGTGCAAATGCACAAAAAATGTGCGCATTTGCGCTGTTACAACAATTAATTGCCACATGTATCGCGTTTTGGTGTATGTGTACTTATGTACCAGTTATACTACCAGTCAAAAGTTTTTGCATACCACAGGTTTTTACCACTTTTCAGTTTATTTCCTAAACATTGGAAAGTTGACTGAACAATTATAAATGAAAATACAAGTGAAATAAAACAAGTTTCCTTCATAACATGCAAAGAGTATGTGACAGTGCATGTCTGACATCCTATTAAATGGTTGTGTGGTGATGGCATAGTCTCATTCTAGGCTGTCCTTTAACTTTAAATGCAATTGTTAACTATTTTTTATCCCATGAAACAAAGCAGTATTTAATGTCCATTGTAGAAATAATGCCTCATTTTCTCTGCTGTTATAACTGCTAGAGGAGGTTACTTTGAATCAAAGATGTCGCATCATTTTCTTTCTAATAAAGGTACTCATGGTGAACATACTGTAAATTTATTTGTTAGCAAAGAAATATTAAGTGTATTTTTAGTAAATGTTAAGTGAATGACATGCAAATCTTATTTAAGCATAACCTCCCAAAGAATCGGTATCTGTCAGGTTTTGAATGCTGACAGCATTCAGGATGGAGTTTGATATATGTGTGGATATTTGTCTGTATAAATTAATATGCAGATGTTTAAACATCCTGAATGTAATGGGGATGATTTTAATCAAAGGCCAGAAAGATTAAAGACCTGACTAGCTGTTTTTGTATTGGACAGGCTGGGACTTTAATGAGGTAGTCATTTGTTATGTAGTAGGGGTTGCCCGACTGGGGGGGGGGGGGTGGAGTCGACAGTTAGGCCTATGCAGTGAAAGTTGAGTCCACGTCAACTAATCGCTGATGTCATTAATAAATCCACAAGAGAAGGGAATGCTTTGCAGCAAGCGAAGATCTGTATTCGCAAAATACCAACAGTATTAGGCAAAAGTATATCGGTTATCAGTCAAGTTTTGCAAGGCTGTAATACGGGGAGAGACAACTAAAAAAATATTCATTAATGCATTAAATGTAACTGAGGTACAAAAATAATTCCATCCGCCCAGTTTTTGCACACTACTTCTATCTCCTTTTCCCGAACTTCTGCGTAACTGGTATTGTCTGAGGTGTCCATGTTGGTGTCAGTCATGACTAGTCGACGTTAATCTTAAAGCGTCATCACAGAGCAGTATAGATGACTTTTTGATAATAGTCGATAGATTAATCCATAGAAAAATAGTCGTTAGTCTCAACTCTGGTCAAGTGATCATATGTGTCATGTTTTCTGAATTTGAATGCTTTATAGGGATGCAAAGATTCATCGGCTAGCCATTGAAAAATCAAATTTTTGCCCTGACAGCAATCAGCCAATCAGTCTAAATATGGCAGATTTTAGGAGCTGATCAAGTATTTTACCAACTAACACTACTTTTTGGTCCAAGTTAGCGATGGGCGATATGGCAATATTTTATCGTACCCGGTTGCAAATGTGTCCACAGTGCACATTTCTAAGGCATTATAAGAATCACGGTATAGCACTACATTCAAATTTACATTGACTTGTATTACTCAGATACTTTTGGACATAGCAAAGTAGAAGTACGGTAGGTGGCACATCAGACACACTAGCTGTCAAGAAGTCACCTAGACGTAAGTATGGCTAAGCTGGGCTTCCGAATAATGCCCAGTACTGTACTTAACACTACTGTACTGTAACGACAGGAATAACCAGCAAGTGCCTATCACACAATGCCTTTGTGTTCAGAGGTTGCAACAAAACTACAACAAAAAAAATAAGATTGATGTGAAACTTGCACACTTCCATTCCTTAAAGTGTGGGACGGAGACATCAAATTTACAGTAAAGTTGCCGGTGGAGGAACCTACCCCAGAAGCATTCGGAACACCCAGCTTAATTTGACGCCTGCAGAGCCCTTTTTATTTGAAAAGGTTATTTAAAATATTTTGCTTGCAGAAAGCTAAGTTCATTGAAGGAGTGTTTTTTTTAAAAAAAAGGTTTAGTCTGCTAAGTATTAAACTAAGAAACTTGGGGTTGGCCAGGATTGGTATTGGTAGGTGAGGCATAAAAAAATCGGGATCGGCCACATAATATCTAGCCTGTGCGTCCTTAATGCCGTGTGTGACCAGAGTCCCCCTATGGCCATCATTGCTTGTTAGAATTGAAGTCAGCTGAAGGCAGATTTGAAGGCGTTTTTGGGTGGTGCGTGTTTATAAGCACACACTTGCGCGCACTGTTGTAGACTGTTGTCCTGCCCAATGTGTTTCCCGGCCTTGTCCTGGATGTCTGGGTGGGGGAGGGATACTTGGATAACCAACTGTAACAAGTTGTCGGTGAATCTGCATCAGTATCTGATGGTTTTAATGGTAAATGAAGACTGGTCAGGTCTCGGGTTAATCCAAACTCCGGTTTCTGTCTCAGAATTCCATGACAGAGTGTGGCAGCAGTCTTCGTTTGTTGTGTGATGATTCAGGTTGTGTACATTATGGATGTGAGCAAACATAACATCTGACCTATTCCACGAGCAAGCTGGAAAGGACAAATTTAACAAGGCAGCTGTATAAAAAGCAAATTCACCATCTGGAAAACTAGTGAAAATAGTCATCTGAGCTCTTGTATACCTCCTGTTGTCGCTCATTTCGTTTGGCTTTTGTTTAATATGTCATGACATATAACTGTCTGCTTATGGTGACGTTTTTGCGATCATAGCATGGAGAAACTTATGTTGCAATTAAGGATACGTATGATTCTGAACTTTCATGAATGGCCGCCTTTGCCAAGACCCAGAGTACAGCAATGCAGCCTTCTAGTGCTGCAGCGTAAGCCGATAACCTGCCGCAGTTCATGGCAGGCTCTGGATTGCTCTTGTGGGTCACGCATCTTACGTTCTGAATCTTGATTTGTGCAGGAACCCCTCCACAGCTTTCTACCAAGCCTTTCCCCCTAGCAAGTTACGGGACTCTAAGAGCCACGGTCATAGGTATGATCCTTGTGTGTGAGCCAGCACCAAGCCCCTGTGTGTGCATGGCACCAGCATGTTTGGGATGCCTCCCTAGGCAAATCACACCCTCAGCAGCACATGCTGAATGACTCTCTGGCATTCATAACACCTCATTCTTAAAGTCACATGGCTTATTTTTTTCATGTTGGGACGCATTAACAAATAGCGTTGTGGTTTGGGTGCTGCTAATGGAAGATTACTAGCGGGCATTCTTCTTATGATCCAGTGTAACTTAACCATGTTTACATAATGGCCTGTAATCGTATATTAATCGTATATCAAAAGTTCATCGAAAGCAGATTGGTTTCCATGTCTCTCCAACATGGCAGTTTTTCTGCCAAAGCTTAAACATCTTTAATAAAATATGTGTTGCATATTCATGAATGTCTTGACAGTTTTTGACAAACCTTGACAATATTTTTCAAGATGCCCCCCCCCCCCTCCCCGCCTCTTCTTGTTTGTGTGACTAACACACACTTGTGGCTGCTGACTAATGGGAGGCTATATTAAAATTAACTGGGCTTCTCCCTGAATAGAGAACGCTTGTATGGGGCAGTAGGGGAACTGTTACATTTGTATTATGTGATATGAAACTAGGCTGGAGTGTCCATCCTTGCTGCTTATCGCAATCACCAGGGGGCGCCATTGATGCCTTGCATGAGGACCATCCCCCGGAGTTCTCACTGCTTATGTCTGTCACTTATTGATTCAGCACCCCAGATGTGAGAAAACTGTGTGTTTCTGGGAATTTGAACACTGTGGGTTACTTGATTGATGCGTACATTGGAGATGGAGAATATTTCATAAGCTGAAACCAGAATGCATAGTAGATATTAGTGTGTAATGTGCGATGAGAGACAGATGCTTTCCGTTAGTGTATGTTTTGATACACGTTATTGTTTACAAACCTAGTTGACATGAATCATCAGCATCTCAGGATATTTAGCTCTCCAGCAGTACAGTCTTTCCTTTTAATACTTATCGCTACTTTACTAGTTGTGTATAATCGATAAGTGTCATGTAATCTCACCAGGTATAGAAATCTAAGAAACATTGTTGCTCAGATGTTGTGGGTCATTTTTTTTTTTCCCCTCTATTGTACTGAACAAGTCCATTCATCCCGTACATCGTTGATATAATGACTTGGTTTTTTGCGAGCTCTTTGAAAATGTATGACTTACGGAAAGCGAAATGCCTGTCGTCTATGCAAATGATTGTCCAATTTCAGCTGAGCGTGCTTGTCCGATCTGTTTTTGCCTGATGTTGCTGTTCGTCACAAACAAGATTTTCTGCTTCCTTGAAAAATGACAGGCAGTATGAGGTAACTCACTGTTTATAACCTTGCTTCTCCGGGGATGTGGAATGTGATGTGTAGTTTGCACGTTCTCCCTATTTTGATGTGGATTTCTTCTATAGGTGATCTGGCTTCCCCACACAGTCCAAAAGACATGCAGTTTGGATGCATTGATTTGTCTGTACTGTCCTTCATTTGCTTGCGTGTTCTACGACAAACTGGCATCCCATCCAGTGTTTCTCTCTCCTTGTACAATCCCTCATATTCTGTGCTTCGCGCAGGTCTGCTTTGGGTAAGGGGTTGTGGAAATTGGATGGATTAAATCATTATACGATACTGACTTCCTTACTGAATTTCCTGCAGCATCACCATAAGTTTCAGCTTGGGGTTAAATGGGAAACCTTATACAAAGCGTACTTGATGTGGATTCTCTCTCATCTGACGTGAAAGTGTCTGTACATTGCCACTAGTGTGTGTTTGTGTTCCTTGAGCTGCCTTGGGTTGGCTTTGTGGTTAACCACAGCCCTGTATTGGATAAGCAGTTATTGAAAGTGGATGGATGAAATATGACAGGACATTTGGATAGAACAGTCTTATAGGACAATGTAAAAATTCCAGTGTAGCCCTGCTTGTGGGCCTCTTTCTTAAAATAGCTGAAGTACATGGAAAAATGCTTAATGTGCTGTTGTGTGTAGAAATTACGATTTCATCCTGCCATCAATTTTTGTTCCCAGGGATAAACAGTTAAGACGTCTTTCTGAGGTTGAATCCCCGGTTCAGTAGGAAGTTGCCAGGTGATCGTGCGTAGTATTACTCTAAAGCACAGATCTGCCACATAAACAGGTTTGTACCCTGGCCTTAAGCAACAGCCTAAAGTGACATAAGAAGGGCAAGCCTTTTGGTCTTTGCTAACCAGGGACATCTGTGCATGAATCAGTTCTTTGGTAATGCAGTGTCACAGGGAATCATTGCTTGCGCTTGGTCACATATCTGTTTTAGCTAACCAAGGGCCTGCAGAAAACTTCTGCCATTTTATTATATAAATAATTCTAGCTATCACTTTTCTGGGAATATTTTGTCCTTTCTTGGAGGAGAAAAAAAATATAAATCTTCCCCAGGTGTAGGTGTCTTTGCTACAATTCCTTGGTTCGACAGATTAAATGTGCAATAGACCTTTGCCATCTGAGTAAGCGGAATACAGATTCTGGCATTTCTGCTATAATATGACAGATGTCTTTCTGTAAAAACCTTGAATTATGCAACATCACGCAACAGCAGGGCTTACGGAAAAATAGGCTGTGGGGCAGACCATTCCAAGCCTAAAAAGTACACCATTATATGTTCAACACACTTCATAAGATCTTGTTTGTTTTTTTCCTTCAAATGTTAGTGGTCTAGGTATCTGGTGTAGGGATACAATACAGAAACCTTTAACATGCAAGGATTTCCTGAGGTTCTATTAATCTGATTGGTTATGATTGATATCAGTATTGAAGTGTCTTAGTTTTGTAGTACAGTCAGACTCTAGGCAACGAAAGTTAAGATCTTACAATGATAAAATCTTTCAGTGATATTCAGTAACAGTGATGTGATGAGCCCAGTTATTTATGAATGCTTAATCCATCTTTGGATTTTTTTCCCCTCCCTGTTTCCCTCGTTAAATTTGAGCTCAGTTGAGGGTTTTGAATCATCATTGCAGACGTATTGTAGACATTTGGACTGAACTTCCCATTCCGATTTGTTTTTCTTCATTACCCCCTAAAAATTAGCACTTCCAAAATGGAGCATATGGGTTAGCCAAATATTTAGCGTACTCCTTGTTCAGGCACATTACTGTACTAGGCGAAAAGTCGGCGCAATGGGGCTAAAGTCACGTACAAGTAAACGGAAGGTCTGCTTTATACAGGCATCTTTCGCCTGTTTACCAGTTAGCATTTGCATTTAAATGAGAGCTTCATTATAAAGTTGTCCATCTCCAGACTCCCTAAGGCAGCTTATCTTTGTTTTGCAGAAACTTCACTGAGGGAAATATGGGTCGGAATGGTTTAGTATAAGTACTCAATCCCTGTTTAGACTGGGGCAGCTCAAAGAATTTTGTTAATTTAACCATTCTCTTGCATATTTCCACTTGTCATGAGTGTTTAGGCATATCTGCCTCAAGCTTTGCAAGTTTTTTTTTTTCCTTCCAATGATTTCCATGAAGTTTTCAACTTAATGGAGCGTATTTAACTGCTTAAGCGAATAGTTCTCAGAAATCGGATACATCACCGAATCGGTAGCACTGCTGGTTTTTCATCCGAATGGTGTCATGGAGAATTAGTTTTTTTTTTCTTCACTCTGTTACGATTTCATTTATTTTACTTTAATCCTTAAGTTGTTTTGCAGCTCGGTTTTAGTAAAACTTGTTCATGGTAGAAATAAGTTGTTGAAACGCTTGTCGGTGTTATGCCATACATACATTCATACATAATTCAGCCAGCAGATGGCTGTATTAATTTTAATCACGAGGATTGCTTTTCACATGGTAAAATCAAATCCCCCATGCTTCAGCTATGTAAATCGGTATTCCTCGCAATCTTCTGTCAGTAACTTTCAGCGACCAAATATTGATTCTTGCTTTTATTTGTGGGGTTGTGTTCATACAGGTTTTATGAATTCTCCTCCGTTAATTGTAGTTCTGGTTTTTCGTGAAATGCAGGCAACCTTAAAATGTGGAACAGTAGGGGGAAAAAATGTTTCCCTTCTGCCCTTTAATAGGGTTACTGGAATGACAGTGAGTTGAAATGCCTCCTGACAGACTATTTGACCACGGGGCACAAAGAGGTTAATGTCACCTTAACCCTGACAGATTTGCAGAAGTGAACGGGAGATTTGGAGAACGACTTAATAATTGAAATATTTCCATTTGTACAGAGCTGTCCTTTGCTTCGTTTGGATTTTTTTTTTTTGTTATCGAGAAAATAGAACTGCATTCTATATTTCCTGTTTTAAACTTTTGAAAGGAGAAGATGGCAACGCGGGTTGAAATCGTAAGACGACGTCGGACCTGTCCTATTTAAATATTTATTTCGCGTGTTCCGGTTTTAACTTGAAGTACTTGGTGTTAAATTAGCGTTAAATGTAGCCTTTCGTGGTATATATTTTAGTAGAACATTTTTATTCAATAATCCCTTTTTCCTTAACGGGGAGAGATTTCAAGCTGACCAGGGAAAGATGTGTCATGCCCATTTTAAAATCGTACTGCATTATGATTATACAAGTATGCACGGGAATAAAATGGAATTGCTGTTAAATTAAGAAAACGTAAACATGGTACTATTAGTATGTCTTGGGACGGTACAGTATTTTCGTCGCCCCAGATGCCGTTCACGTGGTGGGGGCGTGCAGCCGTGCAGCAAACCCCTCCCAACCCTTTTTATTTTGTTCATATGACTCCTTTTAAAATAGACGAGTTGTTCCCTAACGTCATAATCTTCTACAACGTTACCAACAGCACTTAGTGTAATTTAACAGATCTGTAAGCAGACCTTAAAGGTGAATATGCGCAGTAAGATGTCTTACAGATTGACTTGTTCACCTGGATCCTCACCCACATATTCAGGGAACTTTGGCTCATGCAGAAGGCGGTTCAGGTATCTTATTTTTATTTTTCTGATTTTTTTTTTTTTTTTTAAATGAATTTTAAGTTTTACAACTAAAACGAAGTACAGTCTAATCTTAAAACGCGTCGACTGAGAACATAGTATTACTGCATTAGTTACCATTAATTGTATATTTAGTTTTTTTTTTTTTTTTTAATAAAAATAATAATAACTAAGCTTTAAAGACATACGTCATGTTGGTTATAATATTGGGGTTTCCACGTGCGCGCTTCGGACTACCTGCTGCTTGTCACGTACGGAGCTCTGGGCAATGGCGTGTATTTTAATTGTTGAATTTCCCCTTAGATTTTGTTTTTAAATATATTCATAGTGTTGCCTGGTTCCGCATTTTAGAAATCAATAAATTTATGCTTCAATTCTCTTAGTTGACAACTTGCCGATATCTACGCACGCTGTTTCGCCAACTAATGCAAGGTTTCTTTCTGTTTGTAGTGTCCGCCAAAACATTCACCGTTTATACTATAACATGGCAATAATAACTTTTTTATGTCTGTTTGTTAGTTCGCGCAAATACACTTTCTATCGCTTTGATTAAACGCCAGTGATTTTTAAAATTTTTTTTTTATTATTATTTACGGACAACCCCAGTAACGTTATATCCATGCAGCTGCAGCGCCGCCTAGCGTTCTGCAGACAGTGGGGCTCTTTGTTCGGCGTGAAATGCGCGCTTCTCTATTCTGCAAGAGCAAAGGCCGATCAACTGGAAATATCAATAGGAAAGGTGAAATAAGGGAGTCATGCCACCATGTCTGACCGTCTGTCTCATACCCTGGATACCGAGTACCGTAAGTTAAACGCGTCAGTATATGGGGAGGTAAAGAGAGCTGCGTTTATCTGGCGCTATAACAGCGGTCATCCGTAGAAAACTGTGTAACCGACGCCGTCGCTAAAGGAATGCCTTTTTTAAAAGGAATATTTCAGTACTGCTTTTAAGACCTGAAATCGATGGGGGTTAGTGTTTTTGGCGAACCGGGAGGGAAGATGGAAAGATTATTTAACGACGTGTGGGGCGCACGATCTTAGTTGAAATTGATTTGTTCCTGCAGTGTTCTTTTGGCTAATTAGTTGGCATTAAACCAGTACAGTGTGGGCTTTTTTTCCGTTTGGTATAGATTGGGAGTCCCGATTTATTATGTTAGATTTCTTCTTTCGTGAGGCTGTGAGCGGCCACCATTTTTTGGCTGTTTTGCGGGAGGTGCATTGTATAAATGACCAGCATCGGTCCTATGTCGATCCTTGCAATATTTGATAAAACTTAATTTATCCCCAGAGAAATTCTTATGCCAAGGCATAGTTCTCACGTGCTTAGAGATACTCAAAGTAAAAATACAATATAATACTCCCATATAATGTTGCTCACTGTATTTGTAATCGCTATCGAAGGTACACCCTGCTGTATAAAAGTAACCGTGCAGAACGCAGCAAGTGAAGTGAGCTGAATGGTTTTGCGTTTTCAGCAAAGATGGACAAAACCAGTCTGTATTGAATTCTAGCATTGGGTTTGCTGGGTGTTTTACTGTTAACCTGGTGCACATGAACCTTTTCTGACAGCCCAGGGTGTAATATCCGGATTTTCCCAATTTCTTGTGATTTATTGTTTTTTTTTTTTTTTCTTCCCTCTTCTAGTGCATCTGGAGCAAGTATTGTAGCCATTGATAACAAAATAGAGCAAGCAATGGTAAGTTGTATTTGTCAATCATAATTGGCTTTGTTTGTGATCAATGCTACTTTGCCTGCTTATAATGACTATGATAAACTTTCCCACAAAGCCTTCTGTTATGTAAATTACTTTGAAGAAATAATAGTAGCATTAATTTTTACATTTTGATTGAACCTTATGTGATTGTTGCTTATGTTCCTGTCATGTTTATAAACATTTATGTTTTTCCTCTTCACATCACAGGATTTGGTGAAAAGCCATTTAATGTATGCTGTTCGCGAGGAGGTTGAGGTCTTGAAAGAACAGATAAAAGAGCTCTATGAGAGAAACTCTGTGCTGGAGAGGGAGAATGCAGTGTTGAAATCGCTGGCCAACAATGACCAGCTGTCCCAGCTCTCTGTCCAGCCGAACAACCCATGTAATAGCACTCCTCCACAGCAACTCCCAGTCAGCGTGGCCCCCCAGGAAGCCGTTCAGCCGGTGACCCTCCCCCTGCAGCCTAATGTCTCCTCAGCGTGAAGTGCATTTTTATTACCCACAGACAAAATGTGGGCGAGGAAAAAAAGTTTAGTCTGCAATTTAAAAGGAAAAAAAAAAAGATTAAAAAGCCTGTCTTGTTTGCCATCGGTCTTCAACCTGTGAAGAGCTTCGGTGTATATGCTGTTTGTCCATCCCAGTATTAGACAATCATTGTGTGAGAGCTTTCTTTTGGCTTGAAACCTCACGCTGGGGCAGGCCTTGTCCAGGGGGTGTTAACTGCAACACGGGATGAGGGCTGAGCAGATGGCGAAGCGAGATGACACTGGGCCTGGATCCTAGGGGCCAGTTATGGGACTGTCCCGATCTGCTGGAGTGAATGGTCATGATGTGCGGAAGAGCAATTACCAAGGTCAAGACGAGGATCCGAGCGAGATGAGAGGTCCGTTTTACACGGAGGTCAACTTTGAGCCTTTTCTGTTTCCTGAAGAGTTGAGATTTTAGGGGCCACTATGTTTCAACATGAATCCAATCCATAAAATCCATAGTTCAATTATACTCTTTGTTTTATTTATTACTGGGCTGCTATTTTCATAATGTAAATGAACAATGTCACAGAACCATTCTTAAAAATATTGGATTTTGAACATTTGATATGTAAGACAATTGGTTATGCATTGATATGGCGGTGTATTGCATAATCTATTTAAATATCTGGGCAATAAAGTCAATCCTGGCATAATTCTAACACTAAAGGCAAATAGTTAAGATCCAGTTTGAGTGTACATTTTGTATAGTATAAAGTATTAAAAACATGGCACGTTTGTACATTAAACACAAGTTCTTGTCACATAAAATCTTAAATGAATCTTTGGTGAACTATTTTGATAAATACGAAAAAGTTCATTTCTTTTGCTAGTTTCTTTATCTATGGAATGGAAAGGTAATCGCCATACTTCCCCGTCTTGGAAAAAAAAGACTTGTGCATAAGTAAAGTACTTGTGCATATTATTCGGGTGGAGGGAATCAAAAAAAGAAAAAAAAGCTGTGAAATTGTTCAGCCTACTTTGTAACCAAAGAAGCAAAGCTGTAAATTCAGTTTTTACTTTGTAATGCACATCCTTTACGTTGCTCCTTTTTCTTTTTTTTTTTTTTCTTTTTTACTTTTTGTCTTGTTTTTCTTCCCCTATTTGCCGTTTAGCATGCTCTGCATGATCTATAATCTTCAAACCATTTTCTTACCTCACGTTTTGGTCTAGCACTCTTTATTGTAACAAAGTAGTCTGTGAACAATGGAAATGGAAAGATGTTAGAGCGAAGAGCTGGCATCGACGGAGATCTTGGTGGAGGAGAGTCCTGGTGTTACAAACGCGTTCGATGGAGAAAATGAAGTGAGCCATCTTTTTGTTCATGTAAATTGTGTTTTGAATTTCATATGCAGAAAAGTTTTGTTACATTGCAAATTTTAATGTATTTAATAAATGCAACAATCAGAATTCCAGATGGTCGTCTGTGTGTTTTAATGGAAAATCACATGATCTCTGTGGTTCATAAATATCAAGCACAATGTTTCCTAAATGGGGAAAGTTTAGGTATATCTTCAGACATGGTATTTGTGCATTTTAACACAATCCTTTGCCGTTAACCCACTTCCCTGCTATTTAATCAGAATGTAAGAAACGAAAGGTGTTTAGTACATCTGTCTTAGCGGTTTACCCAAGTATACAGGTGTGTTCAGAATAATAGCAGTGTGTTTTAAGAAGTGAATACAGCTCAAAATCCTTATAATTAGCTTTTATTTCCATACAAGCAAATGCATTGGAAGCACTGCACATTCTGTTCCAAATCAAAACATGATTTATCAAATTTGTGTTATTCCTTTACAGAAAATGATTTTCTGCACTTCTTTATATGTTTATCCCTCTCCAATCAAAGTGCGCTGTTCTTATGCACAGTGTCTGGATCGACGCATTTTACTCAGGTTTTCAGAGAGAATTGCACTATAACCAGCATGTACAGCATCTGCTGCCACCTTTCCTTAAATAAGGGCTGTAATTGACACCTGTTTTTTCGGAGAATGAATGACCTCACTAACTGAACTCCACACTGCTATTATTTTGAACACGCCCCTTTCAATTAATGAATCAGTTACACGGAATCAGCTGCATGCATGTCATGACTGTTGCGTCTGTTGGTTTTCCATTACTCTGCTACACCTGCTAGTAAATTATTAGCCATGTAAATGTAATTTCTACCAAAAACCGTGATTGATCAGGTTAGTGATGTCGGTCTGCTATTGTTTTAAATGCAACTGTATGTCACTGCAGCTGGGCGCAGAGCGTCGAGTGGGCGGGACAGTGTTGAGTAGGAGGGGTTTATGGTTAGGGTTGGTGTGTTGCATGATAACGGTTATAAACCGCTCCCACGTTACCGCGCCTACTCGACATTCGACTCCTGAGCGCAGCAACGCGCTTCTCTTCACCTGCATGTTATATTAAGATGGAATAAGGGTTTAGGAGGATCATCCAAAGTGAATCATATGACGGTATATTTTTAGTTTACTTGCAGTAAAGATTTCCACTGCTAAAGGAAAATACTACTACTAAATGCATCTTATAGATGATTGATTTAAAATGGTTATGTGTGAATCTAAAATTTTAGAAAACAAATACTGTTAATTGATGATAGCATGCAGACCTTGTACTGTTAGATTGAATAGTTGGTGTCATCCAGTTAAATATTCTATAGAAATATAACAGTCATTGAGGAAACGAATAAATATTTTTTTCTGCTGCCACTTTACTACTGTTCACCCCACTGGGTCAGTTGCCTTTCTTAGCATCCATCAGAGTGCTTTGCCAACACACTGAATTAACCATATTATCTTGACGCATACAAGCAAATAGATGACTAAATGTAATCATATAGCTAAATATGTAAATCAGCTCTTCCCTGGTGCTTTTAAGATCATATTATGCACCCTTAAAAGTAACACAGATATAAGGAGAATTTTCACTCGCCAGAATACAGTGACGTCAATCACATAATAACCCTGGTCAGGTACAACAGCTGCGCAGCTTAAATCTGAGCATGAAAAATTGGATTTGTGCTCCACCTAGCGGCTGTAAGATGTACACCATCTGTATGACATGCTATTCTACTGTAATTGAATATTACCTTCCAGCAAATATTTATAGATTATTTTATTAGCTAATACGTCACTTTTGTGTAAGATTTTACCTGAAAAGTAGTCCCAATGGTTCACATTTTTATACTATTAATGTGGTACCATATAAAATTTTGTTTGCAGCTGGATATAGGACAATAGATAAACAATGTTGAAATCAGGGTTGTGCACCATTTAGAATGACCTTAAAATTCCAATTCAATTTGTGAATTTGAATTGAATTAGAATTATGGTTGAATACAGGATGGAGAATTGCAATTAGAATTTGAATTTAAGGATGTAGAATTAAAATGGAATCAAATTCAAATAAATTCACATACATAAATATGATGTAAAACAATAGATTTTCAAATATATCCTTAAACTAGATAAAGAGAACCCAGTTAAATAAATGTAACTAAAACATTGTTCTTCTTCATTTATTTATTGAGGAAAATAATCCACTGATAAATATGTGTGAAAAAAGCAGGTGAACCTCAGCTGATAGTAAGTGGTGTGACCCTAATTGTGCGGCGATAACTTTGACTAAATGTTCCTCTTAACTGTTGATCAGTCCTGCACATTGGCTTGGTGGAATCTAAGCCCATTCCTCCTTACAGAACAGCTTCAGCTCAGGGACGCATGAACTGCTCGCTTCAGGACCCTCCACAATACCCGAACAGGAATAAGGTAAGGATTTTGACTTGGCCATTACAAAACATGACGTTTCTTCTGCTTTAAACCATTTTTGGGTAGAAGGACATGTGTGTTCAGGGTTCATCGTGCTGCTGTGTGACCCACTTTCTCATGAACTTCAGCTCAGCTGAAAAACAGCTTCTTCCCTAGAGATGCAGTTTCCATCTCGCCACCCCCAATAGCCACTGAAGCCTGAGTCCCTTCCAGTTAGCCTCTCCCAACCATCCCTCACTGCTGCTAATGCGCATTGTCATTTTACCCTTTTCTATTACAGTAACATAAAAACAACAAACCACAGTGCATCAACGTAGCAACAATATGTTAATCATTTCAGTGTGTGGCTCAGCGTGTTAAGCCTGATTGGAAGGTTGCTGTAAACATGTTGTTAACCCTTCCTATTACAGTCTCCTAATTACTAAGTAATTACCCAATACATAAATTGTAAATTACAGCATATTATTGGATGATTACCACAGGTAATAAGTAGGTAAATACAGAGAAACTACGGCTGAAATACTAAGAAAAACCTCCACTGTTACCTTTTAACCCAAAACCATGTAGTTGTGACCGTTTACATTTGTATTAACTTAAATATAACTGTGTACTTACTACCTAGGAAAATAGGCAACCAATTCTTAGATACACCTCCACTAATACTCATCAATTCAAGTTACAATTGTAGATATCCAAGGTTTATGTTTGTAACAGGTTTATGTTTGTAACAGTTTAATTACATACTACCTATGTTAGCATACACAGCATATACTGTATCTTTGTTATAAAAATGTTATGTTATTCACAACGAAAGAACACTATATTTGAACTGTCACCTAAATAAGTTATTTATCTGTCATTTTGCATACCATGGTGGGTCTTCCCCCAACTCAGTGCCGGCTGTACTGACTTACAGTCCCCAACTAAAGAAATGTCCCAAACTCGCTATTTACATGGAAAGTCAAACTAGTCACTAACCTGTTGCAAAGCAACTATGTTTAGCAGAGATTGCCAACCCTTTCCCGTACTGGATCGGAAACCATACCAGTTTTCTGAGTTAACACAACCTGCCTGAAAACATCCTGCTATACAAGTTTTGTCAGCACCTCAGGCCAGTACATTACAACCTAAATGATAAAACCTTTGAAGATCCTTTGCTGATTAAATTGAACACTATTGAACAATGAGTCACATGTACTGGAGTAAACCATAATTGGATTTGCGATGATGAGGGCAGTGGTGGCTTAATGGTTAGGGAAGTGCGCTTGTAATTGAAAGATTGCTGGTTTGAATCGCTAACCAGCAAGGCACCACTGAGGTAACCTGAGCAAGATACCCCCCCAAGCACTGCTCCCCGGGTGCTGAATTGGTTGCCCCGTGCTATGTCACATATGAGTTAAATGCAGAGGATGCATTTCGTTTTACTTTTTGCTATAATCCTAAGATATTTATTTCTATTTTGTAATAGTATGTTTTGGTTTGTTTTTTCTTTTGATATTTTATTTTTTTAGGCTGCTGTAACAAGTAAATTTCCCCAGTGTGGATCAACAAAGTCTTATCTTAGCTTATCTTAGCTTGCCTTATCTCATGTCATCTACGGAACAGGCTATAAGTTATGCATATTTTTTTCCTTACAATCTTGCAAATTTAAAGCACAGTTTACTCACTCTACACTTTTAGAGACCATTTTGGCAGTAAATCTATTATGTATTGCAATTACTTCTGTTTTTTTAGATTAAATGACATTCATGTGTTTCTTCGAATTTCTTTAAATTGAAATGAATTAAATTCTTCTTGTCATTCTGTCATTCCAATTCAGTATCCTGTGGGATGTGGCCACAAACCCCAGGCACTCTATACATATGACCTTCTGCAGTTTGCTTTTAGGGGGAAGGTGGGTGTGGAAGATGTGACCCTCCATCTGCTGCACAGGGCAAGGGAAACGGTGCTGTGAGGATCACGTTCTTCGATCTCTCCAGCACCTTCAGCACCATCCATCCCCTCTTCCTGAGAGATAAGCTGACAGAGATGAGGGTGGACTCCTTCCTGGTGTCCTGGATTACAGACTACCTCATGCGGAGACCACAGGATGTCAGGCTAAGGGACTGCTCCTCAGAGACTGCGGTCAGTAGCACTGACGCACCACAGGGGTCTGTGCTCTCCTGGTTTGTTCACCCTGTACACCACGGATTTCAAGTACAACTCATAGTCATGCCACATGCAGAAGCTCTCTGAAGACCAAGGAGATGGTGCTGGACTTTATGGAGGACCAGGCCTCCTCTATAGCTAGTCTCCATTGAGGGGGTTGATGTGGAGGTGGTCAGCAGCTACGAGCACCAAGGGCTGCAGCTGGACGATAAACTGGACTGGTCAGCCAACACCGACTCACTGTACAGGAAGGGGCAGAACCAGCTCTATTTTCTCAGTAGACTTTGATCCGTCAACATCTGTGGGAAGCTTTTGTCCCCTAGGTGTCAGGATTGGTTGCTGTCTGGTCCTGTCCTGTGTTCCATTTCTTCATTTGGCCAGCAGTTCCATTTCTCCTGGTGTTGATAGCAGTAAATGTTAGTGTTTCCTAGTCTCTAATGTCCATTAATTGTAATTTAGCCCACCTGTTCCTTGTTGCCCTGAGCCCTTAGTGATTGGTTGAATTGGTTACAGTTCTCGCCTGTCCTGTGTCATAGCTTGTTAGTAGTATATTTAAGTGCCTGCTCTTCTTCTCCTCCTCAGTGATTCATTGTGGCCGTTTCCCTGTGTTAGCTGTGTAGCCATTATAGTTATCTCGCGTCAATTATTGTAACTTCCTGTGTCCCTTCTTGCCTTTTGTATTGCTGTTCCTGATGTTGCTCTCTGCCTTAGTTTGTTTTGCCAGTTGTGTTTTGACCCCTTGCGGTCCCCTTATGTTCTGGTTCCCCCTTTCTGTTCTGTTTTGTTAAATAAGCCCCTTGTGTTGAGCTGCTACGTGGATTGTCCCTCCTTCATCATGCCCCGCCATAACACCCAGGCCAGAAGGCTATTCGACTCCTCGATTAAACTGACTTCACTTCTCTCTCTTCATTGGCTATATCAGCCCCAGACAACATCTGTATTCAGTATTTACAAATGTATATTCAGCTACAATTTATACTGCTACAGTATTTATAGTATTATAGTATTTTTAGTATTGGTGTATTATAACTTTTACAGTATGCAGTAATTCACGGCATATTTCTTGCTCATTCTCTTGCACCATTGGTGAATACTGTACCTCTAAATAGTTACCCTGTAGTGATTAGTATTCTAACTACATTACCTTTTATCACTGTTATCCTTAATTATTGTTACTATTGCCAGCTCTGTCAGTTTTATGTATGCTCTTCTTCCCATTATTCTTTTGCATTGTGGTGTCATATGTTGCGGTTATATAGTTTAGTAATTACGCTGCATTTTCTTCACTAACTATCGAAATCAGCAGCAACTTGATTCAGACGTGTGCATGGAGCAGAAGTGCACTTTTCAGGTGCACTCAAACAAGTAGCCTAACGAACGACTATATATGGAAAACGACTCAAATAGATATGTAAAACATCTGACAGATGTAATAAACAACCTACAGCAAGGTCACGTGGCGGGAAGCTTAACGCACATGGAAGTTTCAGTTTCTGGCGATTTTGCCGAAACGCGCGGAAACCATGCAGTTTACTTCCTTGATCGTTCATTACATCCTAAAATCTAGCAGTGGTTGGACTCAAGGGACAATCAGTTTTACCGTTAGCATGTGGAAACCAAAGTCACATTTTAATTCTATGTAAAAGTAAACACATTGCTGGCTGCCAGTAAGCAGCCCAGTCTGGGAGGAGGAAGTAGGAGGTGATGAAGACGGGCGGAGCGGAGTTTTCCTCCTGGGAGAAGAGCAAGAGAGAGATGATTACTATAATAGTCAGTTAGGAAGACACAGTTTAAACGATGACATAAATGATTTTATTTTATTTGCTCATGTTTTGTTACCCCCGTCCACGGTAATGGAGACAGAAAGTGGCGAAGGCAGGTATGTTTGCGCCGTAACGCATTTCAGCTTAGTGTCATTTCATGACGTCCTTACGGTAGCTATAAATTATGATCAGGTTATTCATTTAATTGTGTGGCAGAATTACTTATGGAAAAACATTAATGATTTTTGATTGATCATACAGTCAGCGGATTCTAAGCAGGTGGTTGTTCTTCAATTACAGCTGAAATGACTGCTAAAGCTGAAATATAATAATATGATAATAGCGCGTTACTGCCGTGACTGCAGCCGGCATATCCAGTAACGCAGTTTTTCATTAACGGTAGGCTATAGTCTGACTGCTGAGTTTAACTGCGGGAAGATGATCATGACTGTTTTCAGGGTAATTTTACACAATTAAAAGGTATAAAGTCTCAGTAAGAGCCTAAACACTCTTTTGACAAATTTGCTAATGCAGAGTAATACTATGGCTTTGAGAGCTGTACCCCGGAGAATAAGGCCGGAGGTGGCTGCTGGCAGAGGAGTCTGCATCTAATTTTAGTTCAGAGTTTCACCTTCAGTCCCAAATTTGTCTCTGAAGATAAAGTTTTCTTTTTTTCCTGCCAGTTTTTCCTCTGTATTTTTCGCTAAGCTTATGATTTTGCGTGTGTGAAGTGCGCAAGTGTGCTGGGAGTTGATCTTAATAAAGGGGTCAATAAAGGAACTGAATATTGACCATAGCGCGCTGTTGCGGGTCAATGACCAGACTTTGCACTGGGCTGCAGTGTATATGAACATGCCATCTGCACACTTTAAATCTCGTCTAGGTGTGTCTGTATTTTATGGAGGCCAAATTGCAGTTTGAAAGCTGGCCCAGCGCTTTTACCATTGAGGGTCACCTATATTTCTTAGTTTCTCCATCATTCAAACTGCTCCAAGAATTTTTTCATTTTAACCTTTTTTTTAATACACCCGTTTGTCACCTTTTTTTAAAGAATGTAAAAGTTTCAGCTGGTGTTACTCAAATTACAAATCATTGTTGCAAAGGGTGTGGACAGGAAAACCAAAGGACGGGGTATCGATGCCAATGTGGCAAAGCCAGAACTCTTTGTTTCACAAAGATTAGATATAAGAGTAACAGTACCACGCTATAATGGCTTTTTTAGGTTTGGCTGGAGCGTCGTAATGCTCTGTTCTATTACTGCTTCAAGTTGCATGTCACACGCTGTCACGGTGGGTGGCTCATTCCGGCACAGTGACCTCACCTTAATATAACCTTTTATCACAACTACATACACTCGCCTTTGCAACTTACAGAAGTAACACATTAATAAACAAGACCAAACTTGGACAAGAATAATCAGAAACACTCATAACTGAACCAAACAGCCCCCGAGGCTCATGGGAGCCCAAACTTAACCCTATCCTTACCCCGTTCTTCCAGAGCAGGAAGCATTGCCCACGCTCACTAACCTGTAGCAACCGCTACAATATATTTGTGCTTAACATCTGTGTCACCCCTTAATAATACATATTTTAACACTTTTGTCTCATACTTCAGGGACCCAGGTTCTAGTCTTCATCATTGCTCCAAGTATGGGGGTTTGCATGTTCTCACCAAGTTGTTCTGGGGTTTCCTCTGGGTTTTCCCCACAGTCCAAAAACACAATGAGGTTAAGTGAAGCTGATAGATTGCCTGCATGTGTGAGTGAATGGTGTGTGAGTAAATGGTGTGTGAGTGAATGGTGTGTGAGTGAATGGTGTGTGAGTGTGCCTTGTGATGGGTTGGCGCCCCATCCTGGGTTGGTTGCTGTGTCCATAGGCTTCAGGACCCCCACGACCATGAATGGGACAAGTGGTTATGGAAAATGGATGGATGTATATTACTAGCTTGTATGAAAATCAACACCATAATTTCTGTAGTTACAACTTTGGTTAGCAAATGTTAACTGCCAAAGTTTGTGTATGAGTAAGTCTAAGTTGGTGACTTGATGATGGAAGGCTGTACTTTCTGCTGTACATTTTGTTCCCTGTGGAGGATATTATCTACCCTACTGTTGCCTTACTTCACTTTAGGCGAGAGCACTGGAAGCTCCTCCTAAGCTTGAAGACCACGGTGGAGGGGCTGCTGTCCACTAACAATCCTAACGTCTGGTCCCACTATGGCGGCTTGCAGAGGTTGCATAAGGACATGAACAACATCCTCAGTCACGGCCTCAAGAACGACACAGTGAGACGCCTTCGAACGTCGGGTCTCAGGGCTCATGGGGGACACATGAGTTTTCCTGTTGAGTTTCTAGTGAATTAGTGAAGAGCCAAGTTACTTATTGCAGAAGGACCATCAGCAGGGCTATTAGAGATGCTTTATATATATCGATGTTATCTGAAGCCTAGAAATATGGAGACTGAAATTCTTTGGCAAGTAGGATATTAAGGATGCAGAAATGTACTTTATGTGTCACACCATGTAAGACAGAAACATAGCAAAAAAAAAAAATGCGTTACTCGGTTACGAGTTTTCCAGTCACCTCCTGTTGAAAGTGAATGGACACTGTGAGATTGCCAGATCCCTTGTATAAATCCCTCAATGAGCACCTAGCTATATGTTAACTATGTAGCTAGCTAATGTCGTCTAGCTAATGTCATCTAGCTAAAGAAATTCACTTTTAATATCTTCACTTTTGACTGATAACATTATATATTGCACATGTAAGGTAACTGTGCTCCATGAAAAAAATGAAGCTCAAATTATCAAGTTAGAATTAGTGCTTTCAACAAAATGGCAAGCCAAGATGTAATAGTTTGAGATTCATCTGATTCCCTTTGCCATGAACAATCAAAAGAATTGAGACATCAGAGCTAGTTATGAGGAGACACTGGGTGTTTCTCAATACCAAGAAAGCAAAGTTCTTGTTCGTGGTCTCGGCAAGAATGGTCATGCTAACTTGCCTTCCAGGAATGAACTTGAGGCGCAGTGAATCATGGGATACAGGAGGTCGCGTTTGGGGAGGATGCAACCGATGCATCCTTGATATTTGGGGCGGAGCAAGAATGACGTCTGGGGATTTTTACCGTCCTCTGTACTTCTGTTCCTAAGTATTGGAACTAGTCTTCAGCAATAGAAGCGTAAAACGGCTACACGAGAACACAAGTATGGTCAAGTACACATATTGAGAAACACCCAATGACAACTGACTTGCAGTCTGCAATGTGATTGGCCAAATAGTTAACACATCATGTGTTTGATATGTTGTGTCTTTGCAAGATGGGCACAGCAGTTTTATAGTAAATAATCTGGGGCGGGGGGGGGGGGGGGGGGGATATTTTCTGCGCCATCGGGGGGTGCATTTTTGTGTGGAAAGGGGGGAAAATAATAAGCTTATTTAGTCTTTGTTTTTTTATTTTTGGGGGA
>JABJVO010000174.1:32849-46438 GCA_026770805.1 Boulengeromyrus knoepffleri
GGAGTCGAAAGGAGTGTGGGGAGGTTGGTGGGCGTGTCATGGAGTGGGGAGGTGGACGGGGGGTGTTGCCTGTAGTGGGGGGGGGGGGGGGGGGGGGGGGGGGGGCGGTAATATTCTGATCCATCAGTGGGTGCAGTTTTGCTGAGAAACGGTGAGAAATAATAAGCTTAATAATTCATTGGTATATTATATTGTAGGGTACATGTTACTCCCTATTATACCTGTAATTGAGAGGCTAGTTATATTACTCTGATTAGTTTCCATTAAGAATCAATGCTCTGCTGATTATTATGGAAAAGGGATCAGTACCATTACAGCATTGTGCAGGCATTTATTTTGTATGTGATTTTTACAAACGAATGGGATGTGGTAATTATTGTTTTGTACAGCAGAGAAAGTACCCCGGGAATAATGCGACGTCCTGTCGTGTTGCAGGTCCACAGTAAGCAGAAAGACTACTGGCCATTCGTTTGGTGCGTGCGCTACATCTGTCCACAGCTGGCCTCGCACGTCGAACAGGTGCAGTGTGACAACACCCCAGCAAACCATTCATAGGCTATGACTTTAAACAGGAATGTTGCCGGGTGACAACCAATAAGATGCAGTGTTTCTAGGCCATGAAAGTTCAGTAGCCAGTAATTTTGTTGCCATGACACGTTATAACATGAAATGCGGAATGAGGAAATGCCATCGCAATTGCTCACTAATTTACGTTACTTCTTGTACACCATTGCCAGGCTTAACTAATTTGTTTAAAGGATTGCGGTTTATTTTCATATGTTCTAGTCAGACGATCTATTTCTGGGAGGTTATGCTGCTTCACTATAGCAGATTAACATATTCTCTCCCTGTGTTTTTTCTGTAGTTTAATCACTTGGAGCCTGTACATAGTAATGGGCTGCTGGACGTGGGGGAGGGTCACAAGGCAGGCCGCTGGCTGCGCCACAGTCTGCAGCTTCACTGCCTGTCTGCGCAGCTGCAGCCTTTACTGAAACACTACAGTCACACCCGCAAGTTCTATAATGGTACGGCCGCTCCTGCACCCGCTTGCCAAATGCGTTGGTTGCTTCGGGCCCTAATGCGCTCCTTGAGTTTACCGTCGGCTATCCTAAAGAATGGCACTGGTCTGAGATCAGTGTGAGGCCTGTCAGCTCGCTCCTTCTCATTTCTTCAAACTGTGCTTTGAGCTCACCTGGCCTGTACAGAGCACTGTGTTACTTCCTCCTGCTCTGGTGCAGATGACGCCTTTGTCCTGAGCGAGCCCTATGTGTTGGCCATGCTACAGTGTCTAGAGGCCGTGGAGCAGAACAACCCTCAGCTGCTAGCACTCATCGACACTGTCAAGGTGAGCGTACATCCTCAGCATTTAAAGATAGACACGACAGAGACAAGACGAGAAAAGAGCCCACTTCATCGATCCCACACCGGGCAAATTTACTTGTTACAACAGCCTGAAAAATAAAAATAAATATAAAAAAGATACTATAACAAAACAAAAATAAGAATAATGATGAAACGTTTGTGCAAACAGTTACACATATTGTACTTATGCAGTGGATAATTGCACAGATGTAATGGCACATATACAGATATTACACATAGTGGATATAAATATACAAGTTACATACATACAGTGGATATTGCATAATGTAAAGAACAATCATATATAGTGGACAATCAGTAGGGGAAATTAGTGAATTTAGCTGACTGAGGTGCAGGACCTGCGGAAGCGTTCCTTCTTTCATGTTGGATGTAGTAGTAGTGGTAGTATTATTATTGGTAGTGGTGGTATTAGTAGTAGTATTGGTGGTAGTAATAGTAGTAGTAGTTGTAGTAGTGGTTCTAATAGGAGTAGTAGTGGTAGTACCTGTAGTAGTAGTAGTAGTGGTACTGGTAGTAATAGTAGTGGTAGTATTAGTAGTAGTAATAGTAGTGGTGGTGATAGTACTGCTAATTATGAAACATATGTGCAGACAGTTACACATATTGCACATATGATGTCAGTAATTAGTAAATATTGTTTAGTAAATCTGTTTTGTTAGTCATCTCCCATATCTATTTATTCCCAAATTTATGCTATTTAACACCCCAAGCAGTAAGCAGAGTCTCCTCTGAACATAGGCTATGCTGAAGAGGAGCAGTTCATCAAAATGTGTCCCGCCTTTGTGTCGCATTGCGTGTATTATTCGTTTTATCAGTGATACATTTGTCTATCTACAGGACCTGGCTTTTTGCCAGAGTCCAAGTTAAGGACTAAATCCAGCATATTGCCTCATATATTAATGGCCACTGCGGCTGCCCCTGGCAGACGTCATTGTGTGACGGTGGCTCTGTCTCCTCAGCTGTGGCACCTCAGCGAGTCAAAGAGGGCGGAGCTCCAAAGATCACTCATCAGACAATTTGCCGCATCCCGAGGTCCTCAGAGAGATGGCTGCCCAGGTATCACTCCCAGATATAACTGTGCCAAGGTGGGAAAACGGTGGTGAGAGTGAATATCAGGCACACGGGGTGCAGCGAATGCTAAGCGCATTTCATTGTAATTAAGTTGACTGGTAAATATTACAGTTTTTCTCAGTTGTTTTGGAGCATTTCTCAGGTGACAATTAACATTTGCAAACAACAAGTATAATCCCTACATCCTAATGTCACTTCTGCACAGCAGAGCATACTGTAATTTCTCATTGTTTCACACAAATTTCCAAAGGTTTTTAGTACATGTATGCAAATGATTTCGTACAATTGTCATCATTTGGCACAATTTTCAGGTGCATTAGTCTTGTTGGTCAAAATAAATTATGTAGTTTCCCATGGTAATAATTTTACACCCAAAACTACATATGTATGTGATCATTGTGTTAGTCACCACATGCAAAACCGTTAGCCAAGGTTTGATTTAAAAATATATTCCATAAAATGCAGTGCTGTGGCATTGTTGTGCTTTTGGTTCCCACAGTACTTGATTTTGTTGCCCTTTTGCTGTTTTTTGTGTTACACAGTGCTGTGTCACTTTTTTGTTTGCTATTGTACTGCATCTTGAGATCTGAATAGGTTACATGCGCATGCGAGTGCTTTCTGTTGCCCGTGAACTTTACATACTGTAAGGTGGAGTCTTGCAATGTTGAAACTGGTGTCTTTGACATAAATAAGTACCAGTTTGCCAATTAAAAATGATCAGTCAGTGACAATGACAAAGTGGGAACCAACTATCATTCAGAATTGTGGAGCTCAGGACTGGCATTTTGACAACATATCTAAGCATTTTGACTCTCATGGTCTAAAACATGTTGATTGTACTTTTCATTTTGGTGGCACTGACTAATTCATTGGTGGAGTTATTTGCTTTTGAGACATGAGTTAATAGTTTTGGGTAAGTTACAGGCTTCTGCAGCTAAACCATAGTGTTGTGCTATATGCATAAATTGTTTTAAGAAATGCTGTAATAGTCTTCAGAATGTTGAGCACGTTTTATGAAATTTGCCAAAGCAGTTGAGAAATTGATGATTGTGGAGACATTTTAATAGTTTACAATCTATTATCATCAAATTGCACATCCCTAATTTACATCTAGTCATTTAACTTACAGTAGAGGGAAGAATGACAATTTTATCTGTGATCCCTGGGATTTGACCCCATGACGTTTGCATCGTTAGCACGATGCTCTACTGTTTTTTCCTCTGTGTGCCTCTCACAGAACCTCCAACCTCTGCTGCTTCTTGGCCAGCGCTGTGGTCTGACAATGCCGATGAAAAGGAATCGCCAGATCTCGGCGGTTTGGTGACAGCAGCCCAGATGCCTCAGTCAGGGCCCGGCACCTCGGCCGAAGTGGAAGTCGCAGATGCAAGGGGCGGGGATTTCGAGGATGGGCCGACCCACCAGCCCCTTCAGAGCTCCAAAAGTTCTCCAAGTGCCAATGGACAAGTGGTTCCTTCAACCACTACTTGGGATACCATAGGCGTGGCTCCCCGTCGCCGGTCCTCGTATTCCGAGGGTCAAGGGGAGTTTAGCCGGGCCTACAAGGGTCACTGCAGGTCATATTCTGACACGGGCCTGGTACAGGAGCGCAGTCAAGGTATGGGAAGGAAAGGCTGCCGATTAGATAGATGTTCTGGTTTGGGTCTGGAGGTATCTGCTATGTGGTGCTGTGTTTCCACTCATTCTGAACGATCACTTCCCCTTTTTATTTCAGCTGAACGCACAGTTTCGTTCTGCATCACTCTGTTTTCTGCTGCCTTTCCATCTCTAATCCCCTTTTCTCCCTCACAGCTGGTAAAACACGTTCTCTTTTGCTTAATCTGCCGTTATCCCTCCTTCTCCTCCATGAAGGCGGGGGAAACAAGAGCACCATTATAATAGGGAATGCGGTAGCTGGCCGGCCCGAGTCCCCGCAGTAATTCTCTCTCTCTCCATTCGGTATGACTGCCATGCATTTATTGTGACTGAGTTGTCTCTCCCATTGTTTGTCATTTTTTCTCAGATTTATGGATTTGGCTGGTCGGGTTCCAGTCGTATGTGTTATGTTTCTGATTGTCTTCTTTTTGTTGAATAAGAAGTGGTGGAATAAGCCAGAAAAGTTAAATTTAGCATGTTCTGCTCTTTGTGCTTCATCATCGTGTCGTTGTGTGATGGTGTGTAATATGCAACAAGATATAACACGCAGAAATCGCATGGCAACAAACTATGACTATGTTGGTGAAGAATGCCACTGTCTGGTGATTTTATTTTATAGATATTTTGAACATTTTTTGCAGTTTTCACTTGATCATTTGATTGTTTCATTTTTTGCATGTGTGTAGAATATACTACCCACTTCTCTGTTGATTACAGTTGCCTTTGTGTGTCTTTTAGGATCAGCTGATATTATGTACCCTGGAAAAGAATACAGCACCACCCTTTCTGTTTACTTACAGCCTGGTAAGCGAGTGTCTGTACTGACAGGCCCGGAACTGTCAGCGTGGTGGTTGGTAAGTGCGATATGTACCAGTGTTGACGGCCGCATTGCCGTATGTGTCTGTGTGTACCTGTCTCTTCAGATGGCTCGCAGTACAGTAGTATGTCAGAGGGGATCTTCCCAAAGCCGTCGAAAGGGCAGAGTCTGGTCAGCTTTCTCAATGAGCAGGACTACGGCAGCTGTGCAGACCTGGAGAAGGTAACATGAATACTCTGGGGCTCGAGTCCCCCAGAGGACACTGGGTTTGGGGCTCAGCGTGGCAGGGGTTTGTGTCCCCTTGCATGAGGACCAGAGTGGGTGGTCCCTTACAGACAACAGAGTGGGTGGTCCCTTACCGAGAATGTGGGTGGTCATAGTCTTGCGTTTTTGGGGTTTTGTATTATATCTGTCTGTCTGTCTGTCTGTCTGTACTGATTCTGTTTTTATTTTTTGTGGTTTATTTTAATCCCCTTCTTTTAAATGTCAAAAAAGTACTTTGTAAACCCAGTGGTTAGACTGATAAATAGAAAGGTTGATTGACTGATAGTCGACTAGCACAGGGTTGGTCTTCATCCGATACTCAGCTGTTTTGTGAGTTTGTCAGTGTCACAAGTTCGGAATCTTTCCTTAGGAGAATGCCCATTTCAACATTTCGGAGCTACTGATTGCAGCCATCGAACTTATGAAGTGCAACATGCCCCACGATGAGGAAGAGGATGAGGAGGACAATAACGATGAGATTCAGCAGCTGAAGCAGAAGATCCATCTGCGCAGGCAGCAGATCCGGAAGGACCAGCTTCAGTCCGCTGCTCAGACATCGGAAGGTGAGCGTAACGCCTGTCTGAATCCCTCACACTTCTATTATCATTTATTTGCACGTCCTGTGACAGAAATGCTCCTTCCTATGGCTGCTTGGCTCAGTGATTAAGTACCTCTCTCAAGGTCACTTGGCCCATCCGAGACTCAGACTTGTGATGTATCGGTAAAGAGTCCTGATTTTTAACCATCTCACTACTTGATTCAGTCATGTATCACTTTTGTTGTCCTCTGATTGTCTTCTGATAAAATAATAATAAATCCTTTTCTTAGGGCAGCGTGTGGCTCAGTGGGCTAAGCCTGTGTACTTGCAATCAGAAGGTTGCCGGTTCAAACCCTGCCTCAGCACGTGTGCAGGTCCTTGAGCAAGGCCCTTGACCCCCAGCTCCCTGGGCGCTGCTACAGGTGGCTGCCATTAGCGGACAGCTTGCTCTACGAAAAAGAGGAAGTTGAGGGCGGCGTAAAGACAATTTCCCCATGGGGATCAATAAAAGTATCTATTATTATTTTATTTGCCTTTTGCACAAGTATGAGTACAGCTACTTTGGAATCCTCCTCTTTGCCTACCCCATCTTGCCCTCCATAGCTTGGGGGCCACAGTGCAGGGTGAGCCACCATGTGGGGCCCCTGGAGCTGGGGGTTAGGGGCCTTGCTCAAGGGCCCACGGACATGTGACTGTTCTGCCAAGGGCGGGGCTTCCGATCACAGCCACAGAGACCTCATGTACCGCAGTAGTGGGTGAACTCCATGTGTCGATAATCTTGCGCGATTTTTTTTCTGTTTTGCTCTTTCCCATCAGCTTTCCCCTCCACTGACAGCAGCGGATCTGGACAGAGTTCCCAGTGTTCCTTCCTATCTGAGTCTGGTTCTACTGAAGAGGGTGAAGAATGCGAGATGAAAGGTAATGCGAGCGACGGGGGGCAGGCGGGCCCTAATTGTTTTGTTTACCATTTTTAAGGGATAAAGGACATTCTGTGGGCAGCTAAATTATACTCTGTGTGAAACTATCTAGGAAGACAGTGGCCACAGCATGTATTGTGAGTCCCAGGCAAAGCCTGAGATTTGCGACATTTCGGAAGCTCTGACAAGCCTTACATTATCCACTGGCTTCTTCCCAAACATGGTGAGACGGACTGTAGTTATGGGGATTATACAGAGCTCTGTTTGTTTGTGAAGCTTCACAGTATGGGGGTGGACTTCCTCACTGCCCTATTGTGAGAGTCTGTGGAATTTGTTTCATGCATGGAAGGCATGTTGCATTTGATTTATGAGAATCGCTCTTTTATCCAATCAGGGATGCTGGCTTTGGAGCAGGTGCCTGGGGAAAGCATGAGCGAAATTTGTCTTTTACTCCAAGTAAATATAATAAGGTGTCCATTATGGTCATTAAACTTGCCCCTACGGTTCAGCCACTGTATCTTAGTGTTACTGTATTTTTATAACAAGTCAAACCAAACTTTTCAGCCCAGTACCAGAGACTCAACGCCACCCTTTTTTTCGACCAGAGGGTCCTTTGCGATACAGTAAATTTATCGTAATCGACTGGTTTCTGCTATGGTTACCACATCTTTAAACTATCAGGTTTTTTTTTATTTTAATCAACATACTCTGGAAATCATCTCATGACCCCCACTTTGGAAACCCTTGCACTAGACCGTGCTTTAGGATCGAATGCAGATTGCGTTGCCATATTTTATGAGCATTTAACTCAGATCTTTCTACAAACCGTAACATGTTGAGCTTGGCTTACGGATGATGAGCTCTAATGCACAAACCTTGCCCATTTGCTCTGATATTTTGAAATTCCCAGGCTTGTTAAGACTTTCACGCAGAACAACGGAGCAGAAAAAATGCACGAGAACTTTAGCCATCTTTGTGTAAACAGTTATTGGTAACAGTGAAATATGAATCGTTTACCTGCCATAAGTGTGCATTTTGTGTATATGCTTGTGTGAGAGATTTATGTAACCCGACTTGTGGATTTACAGAAGCCTTTAATCATATACTGCCCTGAAACAGCTATATCTACAAATTAATGATCGTTGTGATTTTAATCTGCTCTCAGTAAAGTCCCTGTCCGTTGGATGGTGCTGAGTAGGGGTGTAAATCGTTATGATTTGATTTTGAATTTGTAAGGTAGCGACTTAATATGTGACGATATTTGAAATGTTACTCTGAAACGATACGAATCGGTTCGATTCAGTAATACATGATCAATATTTTCAATACAGTGAAACACAAGATGATTTTAGTGGAATTTCTAAAAGAAAGATATACCAGTAGGTCTAAGTGTTTAATTTTTCATTTTAACACAGATCAATAAAGAGCATGCAGGTGATGAATTGTTACACCCGTAGTGCTGAGGGAAGGTCACCAATACTGTTGTCTCTCTCTCTCCGACCTCATCTCGAAGGAGAGGGAAGGTTGGATGGCGTGGGGGTCCTGCTGGACTGACTTTAGGGGGATGGCAGCCTGTGCCTTTTGGTTGCTCTGTCTGCATACGAGCTTTGGCCCAGATGCACTGGCCTGATTTATGCATGTACCCAAAGGTTGTCAACTTTCCATTCTCACGTATTTGAATAATTTGTGGTGTTTGTTGTCAGCTCTTTAGATTTCCCTTAGAAAAAGCTTTGTGTTCCTCTTGCTTACAGCCTGTGGTTTGGCCCTCTGCAGCTGTAGTCGCAGCCTTGCCTGCGTTTGTTTACCATTAGATATTATTATGAGTGGCATGAACTGGCGCTGTAGGCATCACTCATCAAAGATGCCCCTTAACACAGTCTGAAACCCCGACTGCTTTACAAACACTTGTGAAAGAATGGGCCGTTCTGAAGAGCTCAGTGAATTAAAGCATGGTACAGTCATAGGATGCCACCTTTGCGATGTCAGTTCATGAAACTTCTTAGCTGCTAGATAGTCCACTGTCAACTGTAAGTGGTATTATTGCAAAACAGAAGTGTTTAGGAACAACAGAAACTCAACCATGAACTGGCAGACCACATAAAGTTAACATGCTTACACAACATAGTCCTTGACTTAAAATTCATGTCTTTTTACATTTCTGTATTTGTTGTTATATCTCTGTAGGCCTATAGTGTATTAAATATTACATACTTTTAATCTAAATTTGCCTTGGGTGACATTGTTTTAAATGGTGTCATGGTTTCTGCTTTTAAAGCAACATTTTAACCCCCTTAGCTATTTTGCAATATAATTTCTGAATTAAAAATCCATTGACTTACGTTTGAGTTAAGCCCCAGGAAAGAGCTGTTTGGGCCAGTTTAATTGCAGGAAATATGTCTGTAACTAGTGGTGTTTAGCCGGCATTTATTTGAAAAGATGTGTGTTTTGGCCTGATGGTCAGAGGTGGGTAATTCCGGCCCAGAGAGTGAAGGTCCAGACCAAGATTTTGTTTCAACCAACCAGTTGAGTATAAAGAGCCACATTCACAAAGTACTCAACTGTGGGTTGAAGCAAAACCTTGGTCTGGATTTTTAATCTCTGGACCTGAATTACCCACCTCTGCTGGTGATATAGGGTTACACAGAGGTCAGTTGCTACAGCAGCTTCTAGCTCCATCTCCCTTTGGAAATAGCTGTACCTTACATCTATATCACTTTCCGATTGTAAGGGAAAAACACATAAATTCATCTTGGTTGGGCCTTCTCACGTCGTGGGGAAGTCCTTTATAAACAAGAACCCAGAGTGTTTTTTCATCTGCCCCATCTTCTTCACGACTTCCTTCCAGATGGAGATGCCGCATGGTCGTGCAGCAAGTCGCTCTTGAGTTCCACCTCTACGTGAGTCTCCCATCAGTCTTTATCCTGCTTTCTCTCATTTTCCTCTGGCTGAGGGACGTGCAGGTTCATAGACCCTCTCCCTAGAGCAGTGTTTCCCAGTCCGGTCCTCGGGGACCCACAGCCAGTCCATGATTTTGCTCCCTCCCAGTTGCCGCTAGCAAAAATATGGAAACACTGTCCTGTTCCACCTCTGTCCCTGCAGCACACACTCCTTCCTTCAGTCCGGTTCCGCCGAGGCAGTGGCCATGGGGCTCCTGAAGCAGTTCGAGGGCATGCAGCTGCCCACCGCCTCTGAACTGGACTGGGTGGTCCCAGAGCATGAAGCACCCCAGAAGGTGGGATGGAGCTTTTGAGGAGCATCAGAATGGTCTTCAAGCAGTGGTGTGACCCTGATGGCATCCTGCCAAATCTGAATATTTATTAAAAGCCAAAATTCATAATTAGTCAGTTTTAGCGAACAATTGAAGAGCAGATTTTCGAAATTCACTCAGACTGTTTCATAAGTACTTTGTTAGATTACTTGAAGACTGAATGAGTTTTGGTTCCCAAAACTGTAACATATGATGAGGAAGCCTGACTTTAAGTCATTGGTTGTCATCTCTAAAACAACAAAAAGCAGAATTTTGGAAATATTCTCTTCAGTAATATGAATGTGCGGTTCTCTTGTACTGAGTATAAATTTAGTCAGTTCTTCAGTGAGTTTTTGCTGCTGATACCCACTGTGCATCTCCTCAGCTCCTGCCAATCCCAGACTCGCTTCCCATCTCCCCCGACGACGGCGAGCATGCCGACGTCTACAAGCTGCGCATCCGTGTCCGTGGTAATCTAGAATGGGCCCCACCGAGACCCCAGATCATTTTCAACATACACCCGACACTGAAGTAAGTCACACTGAAGCAAAATATCTCTCCCGTTTAACGTGACAGGCTCGTCCCTCTTTCCTCTGCATCACATCCTGTTTGTCCTCTTTCCTAGGAGGAAGGTGCTTGTGGCCAAGCAGAACTACCGCTGTGCTGGCTGTGGCACACGTGCCGACCCAGGTAGCGTGCATGGCGGTTACAGGCTGCTCCTGTGCCTTTGAAAGTGAAAGCATGCGGTCACTAAGAAGTTTTATTTGATCTGCTGTAGACTTTCGTGGTAGTTCTTCAGCTATTTTTTTTCCCAAAAAAAGGTCAGAAATTCTCAGAAAACAGGTTGAATATAGTTCAGGAGAAGCTTCCTTGACAATCTGCTTCATTATTTATTACCATTTAGCTGTTTTTGATACTGCTGTTATCTCAGTGGTAACACTGTAAGCTGCATAAAATTAAAATAGTCTGTTTTAACTTAATGCAATACTGTTAATGTCTTCTTTTCAAAAGCGCTATATAAATGAAACGCATTAAGATTAGGTAACGAAAATCTTTTTGGCTCCAAGAGACCCGAACTAGAATAAGAAGATGGATGTGTTTTTGCCAGTCAGTAGTCATCCAAGTCAAAACAGAGTCCATCCATTCATTCATCTTTCATACAACTTATGTATTAGCACACTCTTACTTAATGTATTAATTAACCAGAAACAAAGTGTTTGTTCATGATTTGTGCTTGAGTAGTAACTGAGTTACTAAGTTACTTGTGCCCCCTCAAGTAAAGTGATACCAGTTTATGAAGTATAGGGTCGTGGTTCAGTGCAGCCCTGAATATGGTGTCTTCCTTTTTGATTTTGATATGAAGGGTACATTAAGAGGCTGCGCTACTGCGAATACATTGGTCGCTACTTCTGCCAGTGCTGCCATGAGAATAAACAGGCCGTGATACCCGGCTGGGTGCTCCGCAAGTGGGACTTCGCTAAACATCCAGTAAGCAACTTCGCCTGGGACCTGCTTGCTAAGATCGCAGGAGACCCCTTGTTCAACCTGAAGGATATCAACTTCAGCCTCTACAAAAAAGTCAAGACGCTGGATGCTGTACGGGTCAGTCTGCCGACATGTGTGTCAAACACTTTCATTGTGGCTGGTTTGAGCTTGAGCTCGGAGATATGTTTGCATGCTTTGTACTTCAGGTGCTGAGAGTTCAGCTCTACCACATGAAAAACTTGTTCAAGACTTGCAGGATGGCTAAAGGGTAAGAACTCTCCTGTTCGTATCTCTTACTACATTACTGGGAAATTGGACTTCCTGTGACTATTGTCTTGTCATCTGTTTGATTCATTGATAGGCTACTGGAGCAGTTTGATAGCATCCCATGTCACTTGACTGAGGACCTGCACCTCTTCTCTGTCAATGACCTCAGTGCCGTGCGTCGTGGAGAACTAGCCTCTAAACTGAGGGAGTTGCTGCGTTTAGGAAGCATACATGTTGCTGTTTGTGTGGTAAGACAAAAATGACATGATTTTCGCTGGCTGCATCTACCCTGAGCTACCTGATAAGTCAGTTTATTCATGCCAGAAGCATAAAATAAGGTATAAAAATGTGTATCGTTCTGTCACATATTTGTTGGAGCCACTGCTTGCCTCAGCGAAGGGGAGCGTTTAAAGTTCCCCAGTTCCAGTCCTTGAGGGCAGGAATCCAACACAGTTTGCAGATTTCCATGTTCAAACATACTTAGTAAAGCTGGTAATTAGCCGATTTAGGTGTTTGTTGAGCAGGGAAATCAACAAACTGTGTTGGATTCCGTCCCTCCAGGACCGGATTTGGGGAATTCTGACGTAAAGGAACATTCTGCAACCTTTATTGTTCTTTATACTTTTTTGTTCTGATTTTGTTTGCAAAATTGCAAAGGTTGGCAGATGAAAGTGAAAATGTCATGCAGCTTCTTGTTGGAGAGTAGTATTACAAGAATGCAGTTGTAGGGCAGCAGGATAAATGTCACAATTAAGTGTGTTTGTTTCGATTCCCCACAGCTTTGCCAAGCAAAAGGGTTTGTGTGTGAATTCTGCGGTGATGGAAAAGACATCATCTTCCCGTTTCAGCTGAATAAACGTCAGCGCTGTGAAGGTGAGCGCCCTCTGCTGGTCACCCCGCTACATCTCTGAGGGGGCGAAACAAAGAGGTCACTAAATGTTCTCAGGAAAGATAAAATGGCAGCATAGGTAGTAAAGGAAGAGTAGAGGATGCAGGACAGGGGAAATAGAGAAAGAGCAGGAACATTAAGATGGCTGCAAGAATGAGGGAAAGAGATGTGGGACAGACAAATTATTTAATATGCAAACATTTGAAAAAGTAAGGTGTTCTCAACGGGGGGAGTATGAACTGAGAGGGAGAGGAAAAGCCGGTGACTAAGTATGAAAAGGACAGGATGGAAAAAAGTCACCAGAGAGTGAAAGAATGGGTGAGATATTTTTGACAGACTGAATTTTTGTCTAAAGCGGGGAAAGGGGAACTGAAAGATGTAGATGATAAAGCAGAAGGAGAAGTCCATTTATCCATCTTCTGGAACTTCCTGTACTCTATACCAGTGTCTTCCAACCTGGTCCTCAGGGACCCGCAGCTCCCTCCCCCCCCCCCTAAAGACGTGGATTGTCTGTGGGTCCCTGAGTACTGGGTTGGGGAGCACTGCTCTGTACGGTGCCTGGAGTTTAGGGTTTACCGCTGGACTCCCTGGACATGAGGCGGGGGACACCCTGGGTGGGATTGCCGTCCATTATAAGGCGCAGACACGTCCGTCGATCCAAAAAAAACTGCATGTCCTGGGTGGTGGGAGGAAGCCAGAGCACCCAGGTAAATGGGAGGAGAACGTGGGGGGGGGGGGACGGAAATCAAAGCGACAACCCTGGGAGGGTGGGGTTACTGTAAATCTCAATAGGGAACCTCTGTCGGGGTGGGGGGGGGGGGGGAATCTTTAAAAATAGAGAAATGGAGAGTCCCTTATGCAGATTACTTAGGGGATATTCCATATATATATATGCACACACTCACACATGCACATGTATATGTGTGTGTGTGTGTGTGTGTGTGTGTATATATATATATTAGGGCTGTCAAATGATTAAATTTTTTAATCAGATTAATCAGAATTTTCAGTGGATTAATCAGGATTAATCACTATTTGCAACTACACCTGAATCCTAA
>JABJVO010000175.1:0-17320 GCA_026770805.1 Boulengeromyrus knoepffleri
CAAAAGACAGACCAAAAGCTATTGCATTTGTTATCACACACAAGTCGCATTGGGGGAATGCATTATTTTCATGGATTATCTCAAAAACTACAACCAATTCAGCAAAAGTAATGGGATTTTTGAATTCAGCACCCTCAAAATACCCTAAATCCATTCAAAAAAACCTTGGAACCTGAAAAAAAAATGTAGACTTGTGTAATCTGCTGTGTACGTATGCCAGCACCCTTTCTGATATCCTTGACTGCTTCAATATTGCACAAAAGGTCATACAATTGACCTTGTCTTTAGAACTGGGGTGAAGATAACTAGTGTGTTAATTCTTCTCAGTTTACCAATGGACTTTGTACTCTTAAAGCAAAAGGTCACAAACTTTAACCTTAACCTTACAAATGACAATAGTGAAGTACATCCATCATCTCACATACGCAATCTTGGGATCCTGCTCATGAGCAACTTACCTTTGACACCCATATTAAAACTATAACCAAAATATCTCTTTCCCACCTCTGAATTATTGCTAGATTCAAGTCATTTCTGTTACTACCTGATTCTGAATGACTGTTCAATGCCTTCATAACATATCGACTGGAGAACTTTAATGCCTTTTTTCTACTGTCCAAATCCTTAAACAAACTACAATATCATCAAAATAGTGTTGCCTGCATCCCCACACACACTCCTCTTCATCCACATATCTATCATGTACTCACTGAACTTCACTGACTCCATGTCAGGCCATACTGGTTTTAAAATACATTTACATGCAAAGCTGTTCGTGGTTAGGTTTTGGCATCATTTTGCTAAAATGATATTTTTTAAACGATGCATGTGTCAAAACAGCATCGTAACCAGGTAACCCTGGCCGTGTGCTGCTTCCCGCTCGATAACACCATTGGACAGGGCACTACGTTGTGTTTTGGTATGTTGGTGATGTGATGTGGCGTGGTGAGGGAGGTGCAGGCCAGTCTCAGGACCCTCCCGTTGTGGCACTCCATGTTGTGTTTTGGTATGTTGGTGATGTGACCTGGTGTGGTGAGGGAGGTGCAGACCAGGTCCAGGACCCTCCTGTTGTGGCACTCTGTGTTTTGGTATGTTGGTGAAGTGACGTTGTAAGGGAGGTGTAGGCCCAAGTGCGGTAAAGCAGCAGTAACCACGGTGATAGCCTGACTTCAATTGTTCTGACCCAGCGGGGAGTGCGGGTGATGGTGAATACAGTCTGGAGGTGAATATGACTTACACAAAATAAAACTAAAGACTTGTTTGTAGGTCTAAATCTTAAAAATAGGTGTTTACTTAAAAAAAAAAAAACAGCAAAGCAAACAAAAAAACAAAACAAAACTTTGCACTGTATTACCGATTCTTCCTCACCTTTCCATAAACATAAGAACGAGTTGGCTTTTGCAAGCAACAGTTTACAATAGTCACAAAGTAAACTTTTCAATGCACATAAGATGGGCAATTACAACAACATAATACATTTTTTTAACCAGTTAGTGGATTAAAAGTTGAATGAGCCTGGAGTCATGTCTTACCTTCACAAAGGACAGAAACAGAGAACTTGTTCGTGGGCACAACATATTACAAACCCAAGCAGGTACGCAATAATAGACATGCTCTCCTGCGGTCTGGAAACATGATGAGCCCCGAAAACATTAATAACATCAGTTGTTCCCTAAATAAATAATACCCATTTAATAAAGCAATATGGTTTAACTCACTATTCTACATTAACAGATCGGATTTTGCCAATGCAAAGATGTTACAAACAATGTATCCTGAGTTAATCTCAAATTGTACACACTTTTTTTAATTGGGCCAGTCGCATCAATGAACTTTTATGTCGGTGCACCTATGCAAATTGGTGAATCTATGCAAACAGGCTGTCAGCTGAAAAAAGAGGTGCAAGAAGGAAGTGCAGAGCATTGCTGCAGAAAGCAGGTGAGAAATGTCGTGGGTTGTGAGGACTGGACAAATAGGGAAAAAATAAAAATATAGTCCCATATAGCAGTATGTTTGTCAGAACGCATTACGCATGATTTTTAGTCCAATAAATGTATTAAACCCTTTTAATTTAGTTTAACGCTATGAGGATGAGTAACTTCAGGGCATCGGGTGAAACTAGATGCCAAATGTCAGAACGACAGCAATGTATCCCCCTGACCTTATTTTTAAAAGTATTACAGTATGCCAGATCTGTGCCTGTTGCTGTGGGGGAGGGGTGTTCTCCCATGATAACTTTCACTAACTTACAGATTAGCCAAGCAGTTGGGGAAGGGGGGTGACATGCGGTGAATTTCATTGACTGCCAACCGGACTGCTGCCAATAAAATTTACTGATGGGGTGGCAGTGAAAGAAAAATCAGTTTGAGAGCCACTGACCTATGAAATGCTTGACCTGGTGCTTGACACCCATACTGCGTGTGTCTGCCACGTTTGAAAAATACTTTTTGAGTTATGGTCACAAGGTCAAATGACTTTTGCAGTCACCCTTCCCTTTGCTGCCACTAAGCAGCATTGCTTTGCAAAATTTAATCAATACCAGATCTTCACCCATACAATGTATAAACAAAGTTTCCATCAAATAATTTTTGAGTTATTATGTTAATGAGAAAGTGTCCTTAGCAGCAGCAGTGGACTGGTCCCAAAACCGTATGCATTTCCTGTTCAGTGAATACAATTACAGTAAAATGCTGAAAATGCATAATGCTTCCAAGAAATATATGATATAATAATATCACTAATTCTGTCATATTAATTAATAGTTCAATAATCCTGTTGTGTTTCCAATTAAATTAAAATTGCAAAGCAAAGACTCATGTCTGTTTTCAGCATTTAATGTTTATATCTGTATAATAATAGACAGAAGCCATTTGTCATCTTAGTTCTGTTACACTGACAGATAGAAAAGTTCCACAAAAATTCTGTACCAAAGCTATGTGAACTTGCATGCACATATTTTTTGATCTTCTAAGATTTTCATTGTCTCAATTTGCAGCATGGACTGTATCTGTGTTTCACAAAGTTATACTGTGCCACTAATATACAAACAGGAAATGTTACCAGGATTCTACTCAAATGAAGTCTGATGAAGCATTCAGTTAAAATGGCCCCACTTCAATGTAATCAGGCACAGAGAAAGGGAGCCAGATGACCATTTACTACTGTTTGTTATGACTCCCTATCATCTCAATATAACTTACTGGAAAAAAAGAAAAAAACAAGCAATTCAAAGTAAGTACCCAGTTCATTTAAATGTTTTGTACAGTAGTCAGGAAAAATCCAAGGAAGTACATAACCACTGGAATTGAAGTGGAAATCCCTTCTCAGTGTTTGACTGTGAAACTTAGAACTGTGCACGCGGCAACCTTGAGATTTTAGTCAAAGGAAGTTTCCATGACAACTACCGGTAGGTCTTTTTCCAAAAGCAGCATTAGCTGCTAATTTTCAAAGCCAAGCCACACTCCTTAAGGTGTGACAAAGTGCTGAAAGATATTATTTGCGTTTGCCATTGCACTTTGGGCAGTGGGGAGATACTGTTACCTCCTCGGCTGGAAGCCAGGCAGTTTTAAAGATAAAATTTAAAGGGGCAAGAGGATGCCTCCAGTCACAGCTGCAAAGGAAAGGTAATAAACTTTGATTTTATTTTTGTTTTCTTTTAATGTAAATGAATAAACTGTGGACTTTACCCTTCATCCTCAAAACAAACCTGACAAAGAAGAAAAATGAACATCCAGAATTCTTTAAGTCTGGACACTTATTTTACTGGAAGAATCAGTATTGCTTACGTGTCTTACAGTAACGGTAGAATAAAGACCCATCACATTCACAATCATTCCTATTCTGTCATCTCTCCCCAGGTTCCATTCATTCCCTCTGCTGATTTATGTAATCTTTAAGAAGTAAAAGATGCATAAGAAGATCCGGCAATCTGTCATAAATTTATTCCCAGAGATCCAGTAGTCAATAAAATGTAAACAAGCATGAATGTGGCAATCACCTTGACTTTTTGCATAATACAGGATATTTTCTCTGAAATGACACCCTGCACTATATTTGGCTGTCGACAAAATAAGGTTCAAGAATTGTATCTGGATATACAGCTAGATGAAACCATCAGTAGAAAGAATGTACAGTATACTAATCAAAAAATGTACTAAGGTACTACATCCTAATTTATAACACCAGGGATTGCTCTCATAGAGCTTTAGTGTTGAACTGAAACAACTCAGATCAGCTTAACAATTCCTTCTTTTTAACAGCACATAAATAACTCCTGATGGCTATTCCATTAGAGGCACATGGGAGGAATTTTATCATTACTGTACTGTGACAGTCATCGGTTTCCATGACAGCAATGAGACGGAGTCCAGTTAACCTCTGCCTGGGCCACTATGTCCAGCAGCAGGATCGTTTATTCATTAGCACTAAATCAGAATAACCTTCTCTGGCACACTTTAGTAGAAAACTGTGGTAGGAGATAAGCAGTTGTGTAATTTCATTCAAGAGAATTAACATATATCACAGATGATATCTCATTTGCTAAAATAAAATAAAGACCCATTTCCCCTTCTTTTCAGGTATCGTAAATAGTTAGATTTAAATAAGGTTAAAATAATCTAATTTAAAGGAAGAGTTCAGGAAGAAATGTGAGAAACTCGTGTAAGTGCTATGTCACCTTAGACCTTGCAGCACTTGGACAGATGAGGTATTGCTTAGTGTACATATATTGATAAAGAGCCATGGAGTCCTGCAGATTATTGTACAGGCTGATGGATGGGGAGCCTCACCTTTCTCGCAGTGTCGTCCAGTAAAGCCAGGAGGACAAAGGCAGGTGTTGGGTGACACACAGGTCCCCCCACTGCGGCAGCCTTCCTTACAGAATGCTGTGGGCGGAAGAGAGGAAACATAAGCACCAATAACCTTTATTTACTCAATAATCTTCTGAAAAGACTGGAATAGAATAAATGAAAAACAGAAGCTCTGCTGTCATATCAGCTTGCATTTGAAATTAAAAAAAAATGCAGTACATTGACATTGGCATGTTTTGTAAATCTCTTCTCTTTATCCTCTGTTGCTTTGATTCTCTGACTAGTTGCCTTACATTGGTCACTTTGTTGCATATGCATTAATAGGCAGAGTATCAAACAAACAGGAAAATCCCAGATTCCTGTTACACGTCCAGTTACAGATCACATCTATCACAGAATATGCCAGATCAGAGTGGCACAATAATGAAAGTCTTCAGGCACTGTTGCGAGTGACATAATTTTATAAATATTATTCAGCAGGCCCTTGAAAAGCACCAAACAAACGAATGAAAAAGTAGATAAACTGTAAGCTGTAATACCAAAATCCATTACTGAGTAATTTGACCGGTTCCCATATCTGACAGCCTATATAAAGAGCTAATCAGGAGACTGACCAGCTCTGCACTGATAACACGAGGACTTTGAAAGTAATTACAGCTATATCGCTTAAATTAACCTATTTTTATGATTATCATTTTACGTTCTTCACTGCAAACCTTGGCTTGTTGCATTAATGGTACTAGTTAAGTCTAGCATTCCACCTGCAGTTTGGTTTTCCATCCATCCATCCATCCATCCATCCATCCATTTTCTAAACATTCCCAGCATATTAAGATAGGTCAGGGGCTTTTGTGCAGACTACAAATTACCTGAGTCATCCTGTGGTAGAAGGTACAGAGGTGTGTGGGAAACATGACACGAAGGATGGTGCCTAGGGATTAATCTAGAAAATCTACTATGACGCCTGGCAGTTAAGCTTAGAGTTCACCTGCCTCTTCCATTCAGATTTAACTCCATTCATTTGATTGCTGTCTAGCAGTCAGCAGCAAGGTTTATTATGATATATATTAGTGACTATCTCCTGAGGATGTTTCATATTCAACATGAGAGACTTGCAGACTTGGTGGTACATCTTTACATCTTTGTATAGCTATGCAAAGTTATACATAAAATACATATTTATATATATATCATATATATTTATTTAAAAAAATTAAAATTGGTATGCATTTAGTTACTGATCTTTCTTTTCTTTTTCATATAGTCAAGATTAAAGGTAATTGACAGTACTATCAAAAGTGTCCAAATCCAGGGTTCATCTCCACTTCCTTCAATGTTAACCTTTTTATTTTTACTTTCACAAAATGCATTAAAAGATTCAAAGTGAACTGTTTAGTAAAAGGTCAGTTTTGTACTAAAAATCATGTTTTTTCATCAACTCGAAAATTAATTTACATTAGTAGCTCTGACCTCACATTCATTTCTTGATGGATGAGATATTCCTATGTGATTTATGCCACATGTTTTTGTATTTTGACTTATTTCACTTACTTTCACTTACTGTATTGCTGCTTGAGGTAAAACTTGTGTAAGAAGCAATCCGTGAATAACTTGATATTTTAATGCATCTTCACAGGGACATTACAAATGAATAAGGAAGAATATTATTTATAGTGATAAGCCTTTTTGACGCATTTTTAAATTTCATTTACCTGTTATGTTTCAAAAAATTAACCTATTCAACCACATGATATGTACAATACCCACATCAAATAAAAATAACTTTTTGATCACGTTTTAGTTTATTTTATTGCTTTAAAGAGGTAAAATATAGTGAGAAAAAAAACATATTGACCCCCCCCCATCTTCTGAATGTCATTTTATAAGCATAACACTCAATACGTTAAAAAATTGTACACTCTTGACTGGTCAATGTGTGCCTGAGCGCAAGCAACAATTACATTACTTATGCTGTACATATAAAAGCAGTCTGTCAAACTCTCATGTAAGGGTTAATGCACGACAAGTTGTGCATCACAAGATTTTAAGCACATGGCTGCAGGGGTGAAGAACCGCCCAACGCAAAGTAGAGGGTGGCTGTCTCTGCAGAGTGCATAACGTTTTGTAGCGCTAAGCGTACTGTGTTGGATAAACTGTGAATTGCCTTGTAAATTGTTTGTTGTGTATTCCAGCGGATGCGCGGCTAGCCTGCACCCAACCGCCTATTATTTGCCATTTATTTGCTTGTTCCCCCTGTATTCCACTCCCCCTTTGCTAGCGATTATTGTTAGTTCCCCATTTTTTGTAAAGGTGTAGCTTTTGTTGTAAATTCCACGCTCGCTGTATTTACATGCATGTTTCCTGTCTTTTGCATGCCGCTCTGTGACAGGGTGCTCTCACACCGTTGTGCTGTTAAAAGGTGTGACCCCCTCCATATATCCCCTGGTTTGTGTTTCAGTGAGCAGGATTCATTCATGATTGTTTGTTGTGCTGCATCCCTTAAAGGATGGGGAACCAAAGAGCTTTCACTGAACCAGGTTTCACTGTCCACCCCATTTTCTCCTCGCCACTCCAGTGCCACAGTATCTTGCATGGTTTGGAGTGCATGAACCTGCTTATACCACAGTTGCCACACATTTGACCAGCACATTTGTACTTGAACACGTAATTTTCACATTTGTAAAACAAACATGCATTTATTAGTAGAACTACTCTTAATACTTAATACAATGACAAAATACTACCTTCTACAGATATCCAAGAACATACAATGCAAGATTCAACATGGGATAGAAAAGGGATATGCAGCAGAGCGAAGTGGAGCAGTGGTTAGAATACTGCAGCAGAATTTAAGAAATAGCAACTCAATCACTGTGGAAGCAGCGAGCGTACATCATTTCATGTCACAACCTCATACAAAAGTGAGAACGGAAACGAAGGAGCCAACCAAGACAGTTTTCTCACTCTGGCCCCTGGTGGACATGACCTTTATTCCTCCAGATAGACGTGAAACTACGTGTGCAAGTGCAGTCAGTTAACTGTTTGCGTTGCGTACGCATCACATTGCGTATTGCCTACATGAATAAATCATTTTGGTATTTAATCACTGACCACAGGTCCTGGTTCTCAGGTTGCTGTTCAATTGAGTTGTGGCAATTTCTCTGTTGTAACAGTTTTACAGTATTTATTGTAGTTTAGTAAAGTTAGTTATAATTAAAGATTGTAATCGTGCATTGATTTACTACTGTGATTTGCCTGGCTGGCACTATGTGTATAGATATAGAAAATTAATTAACACCCTTCAGATTCCACAGTGCTGAGGGATAATGCAAATCAATGTTGTATTAGAGATTCACAAAGTCCACCACAATTTGCATTCGCAAGAGTCCCTGACTCCTGGATTTGAATGAAATTGCAATTCGGTGATATACTGGTTGTTGTGATTTAGGCTTAGATTGTCTTCACATTTTCATTGTAACTGGAAATCTGACCAGTAATTAGCCATTAGTGTCTTTATTTCCCCAAAAGTGTTTTCTTAACCCCAATTGTTGTTTCAGTATTACAGTTTATTTTCAAAAGCAACAGGTAATCTTATTTAGCTGCTGACGGGAATATTTAACAGGCTGCAGAAGGACACAATAATGCTTTTCCAATGAGTTTTGGCTTTGAAATATAATATTCGGGTATATAACCTCATACTTATTAATATAACAGAAACACTTTATTTTTCTGAGGGGGCACCAACTTGCCAACAAATTTCACTTTGCCTTAGACAGGGGTCTCCGGTGGTGATGCTTGCCTCAGCCGCCACCTCACCTAGGACCAGAACTACAGGGAGCAATTCATCTCTGTGCACATGCAAGTGAATTAGGAAAATTATATAACAGCCCTAATGATCCATGCAACTAAACCTTGAGGGATTGACATAACTGGTATGCAAGCGATACGTGCGGCAATCGATAAATGTAACAGTGCAATGCATACGTATTTTATGTGCATTTGTGCCAATATGACAAGAAATTACAGTGCATTTTAATCGTTTAATCGTGAAGTACGAATTAGCATATAAAGGTGAAAGCACACGATAATTTCTTGTCATATCGACGCAAATGCACATAAAATACGTACGCATTCACGTAGTTATAACAATTTTAAAGGTGAATGCGTACTTGCGTACCAGTTATGTCAATCCCTGTATATATATATATATATATATATATATAAAGTCCTGGAATGCTGAGGTACAGCGTGTGAAGTGGCACGTTACAGGGAACCTCTCCCTGACTGACATGACCATTTTGAATCAAACTCATCCTTGTGCTACACATTTCTGCAGTGTTTTATTTATACAGTAGGGAGCAAATGCCTCTCTGAAATTCATACATCTCCATTCAGCTGATTTCACTTGACATTACACATTTGACACGCAAGTGGAAAATGGTTATGCAGAAAAATCAATGCCTTTACAATTTATCTTTATGTTTAATTTTATATACAATTTTGTATACAGTTTTAGCATCCAATAAGAACTGCAAGAATGGGGTAGAATGACCACACTGATGTATGTAAAACCCCACAGGGGCTGCAGTCAGATGTTCCAGGAATTTAACCGTTTATAAGAGAGAAAACATATAGAAAAAACAATGCCAGTTCAAAATAAGACATAAAAAAAGGTTAAACAGAAGTCTTGTACTGTGAAATTTTTCTCAAATTAACAGTTGCTGAAAAATTCTGGTCAACGTAAACAATACTTTAGGTGTTATGTAGGGTTATGCAAGTAATAGCCGAATGAACCAGTTTATGGATATTGCCCATGATCATACATGCTGCTTTGGAAGACCCAAAATACGTACTCGATGTAGTAATAGCTGAAAATAGCCTGACTAGTCAGTAACCTCTAGCATCTGGAGGATATTTGTGGCAGTGGGACGAAGGTGAGCGAGGCTGCAGCAGAGGGTGACAGCTGTGTGAATGAGCAGCCCTCTCATTAAGGTGTCTGTGTTCCCAGAGGGCCCCGTTCAGCCTGCAACTAGGTCGACTGGCCAAATTCGGGTGTCATATCACTTCACCACCGAAAACAACGACCGTACCAAATATAACCGAGCCGCCTTTCAGTCAGGAAAGTAATCCAGCGTCCAGTTAGACTGGTTTCTTCTCTGAGTAGAAAACAGAACAATAACCATGCATGACTTGATCAAGGTCGACATAAATCATACTAAATTGCAATACTTGTCAACATACTCCACACCAGAGGTATCAGACCTCAATTAAAGTTTTCCTCTACATAGGTTGCATACAAAAGTTCATTTAAGGAGAAATATTTTAAGGATCATTATTTTAGTCAAGTGTCTCTCTGCGGGGTGCTGTGGGAGCTTTAAGTTAAAACAATTTACCAGTTACCCAGTTGAGAACTTCCTATTGAAATTCAGCTGGACATGCGTGTTCTTGCATTTTGTACTAATAAAAAACCATTGAGAATATTTCTTTATGGGGGCAAAATGTGAAAATGCAGAAAATTCAGCACCTTGCTATATAAACCACAAAACATGAAATATAGCACAATGTTTCTTAGACTGCTCCAGGACAAAAAGTTAGCAATATACTAATCGTATTTTACCTTTTACAGTTTTTAATAAAAAAGGAAAGATCTTTATAAGACCTAGAACAACATTCAAAAGATAGTCAATTGTGCCACACCTGTAAATTTCCAAATGTTATGAACATTCAAGCCCTTGGAAGAGAAGCAGGGCATCATTATTCTACAACAACTGGTTCTGTAGCCACTAAAAATATCAGTGGTATTTGCTATTAAACTCCAAGAGTTTAATTTATGTTATACATCACGTTCTGCTTATTAAATAAGGAAATTACAGATTTACCAAGCCAACTCAAGCAGGAGAGACACATAAAAATGATTCCACCCCTTATGAGCAACTCAAATTCACCAGGCTTGTTCTTCCAGGCACATCATCAGCATTGATATGAGGTATTTCTTTCTGCTGATATCTGTGCAATTGGTATGAGTTAATTTTATAAGAACTGAAAATGTATGTGTCCTTACTAGGGTGAGATCTAAGTCAAGCTTACATTCCTGCTGTCATTGGCATGGTATGTCATGCTAAAGACTGAGGAAATGTACAAGATAAAGTAAAGCATGATATAATTTGGAGCACATACCTTCAGAATTCTGGGTTGAATAGGAAAGAATACACTCACTCCATTGAGATTAAAAAAGTATAGAATTCTTTAGTTGTCTTAACTTTTCTAAATTGTATCAAAGGCCACAGGATTAATCGCTCCATAAGTCAAAGTCAAAATAACACTGATTGACAAAAGTGCTGTACAGGATCACCAAAAAGAAAGGAGAAAAAAACTGAAAAAAGAGTGTAAGAGAAGATAAAAGTCTGCATTCAACCAAGTTGCCACTTCTCTTTGAGGAATCTCATTCATTTGTACTGCTTCAAGTTGACTTTTCTATCCTTTGACTTTGTTAAAGAAAGCGAGAACACTGAGAATTTTCCCCTGCCTGTAAAGCACAGATGGCACGCTTTGTAGAATGTTAATTTCAGGTGGTGTATATAGCACCTCATACATTATGAGCAACAGCAGTTACAAGTTATATACTAAATATACATTTTGAATTATTTGTTCTCCAGCCATGATACTTCACCTCACAAGATTTTTCATTTTACCCCACTGCATTAACATTGGAAAAAATGTGTATATTTAAATCAAACGGTGAACTTCAATGAATACTTCTGAGTTGCCAGGACAGCATGGATAGAAGGTGGTAGAAATCTGTAGGAATTGCTGACCCTGTAACCACAAGACCACTTTAATCGGTACGATCTGATGAAAGTAGCTTGCTCCTGTAGACATTCTAGAGAATTAAAGGAGAACTCAAAAATGTATTCATTTTCCAGCATTTTGTAATTATTACTGAACCATAAACGTACCCCTGAGTATGCTTGTTGTGTTTTTATAGCTAATCTAGCATTTTTTGTCATGCTTTCTTGCAATGTGGTTCACGGCCATAAGTTGTGTTTCCCAGAGAGTAGTTTTGCATTATTTAGACCTGATTACTTTTCCATAAATCCAGGGATTTGTGGGGAACCAATGATTAAATTAAGACCAAGGGAAGAATTATTGCTGTTTTAAAACATATGTAAAAATAAAGGAATGTTGAAGTGGTAAGCTGATGAAAGACAAATTCCAGTAAGCCTTTATCCTCTACGTGTCAGACATCCGGTACAGCATCAGTTCTTGCCATCTGCAGAAGTTCTCAGGTAACTTCGTCATTGCAGCAGTGAGACTTGACATCAGCAATGGAGATGAGTCAGAGTACAGAGGACTAGCAAAGGACTTTGTCTTGTGGTGCAGGGAGAACAAAATGAGCTTGTGGTGGGCTTCCAGCATAACAGGGAGCCCTTGAGACCAGTCACCATCCAGAGGGAGGAAGCAGAGGTGGTGCAGGGCTACAGGTACCTGGGGGGGTCAACTGAACAGCATTCTGGACTGGGAAAACAAAACAGCAGCGCTGTACACCAAAGACCAGAGCAGACTCTATGTTCTGAGGAGGCTAAGGTCTTTTAATGTGTGTAGCCAACTGCAATATATGTATTATTAGGCCGTAGTGGCCAGTGTGCTTTTCTATGCTATGGTCTGCTGGGAAAGTGCCATCAGTTCAGGCGATACCAAACGACTGAACAAACTCATCAGGAAGGCCAGCTCCATCACAGGACGGATCCTGGATCCACTGGAGGCAGAGGCAGAGAAGAGGATTTGGCAAAAATACAATTTTATGAACAATTATGCTCATCTGCTTCAGGGGGCACTATCCTGGGGCCCATTTAGCCACCATGCAGTGCTAAAAAACACTACTGGGGATCATTCCTGCCTGCTGCTGTCAGAAACCAAAACACCTTGCGACATACCACTGCCCATCCACAGTCATAACACATTAGGAAGCCTTCCATCTTGTACAGTAAAAGTCTGGTGTTATCAATTTGGTAATGGCATGAATGATATTGGTCATTTATTATTTTTATATTCATATATTTATTTCTGTAGTATAACAGTATTCTGTTTTTTAATGATATTAATTTATGTTCTTGCTGCTGTATGCACTAGAATTTCCCACTCTGATCAATAAAATGCATCTTAATTTTAATCTCAGAAAAAAGTCAAGTGGCAAAGCAGAAAAATTAGACACACATCCTATAGAAATCAAGAAAGATGTAACACCTCTATTCAATGATGAATTTTACAATATTTCATTTGGATATGCAGGGCATTGTGCTGGAACTGACAGCATATACTGTATTTAAAAAGCAGCTCCCCATTAAGTGCTGATGAGCCATGTTTGACCATTGATAAGTACCAGGCCTTGAGTTCAGACTTCTTGCTGTTTAGTTATGGCATTGTAGCAAAATGAAATATGTTAAATATATTAAATTAGTCACTGAGAGCTGGCTATTGAATGGCACTCCTGCTGTTTACTTTGCTTTTAATTACTGTATCGCACCATAAGGTGCTTAGCTGTGCCTTATATATGCATATACACTGATCAGCCATAACATTAAACCCACCTGTGTGATATATTGTAGGTCCCCCCCCCCCCCGTGCTGCCAAACAGCTCTGACCTGTCGAGGAACGGACTCCTCAAGACCTCTGATAATGTCCTGTGGTATCTGGCACCAAGGTGTTAGCAGCAGATTCTTCCTGTAAATTCTGAGGTGGGGCCTGCATGGATCGGACTTGTTTGACCAGCACATCTCACAGATGCTTGACGGGATTGATATCTGGGGAATTTTGAGGCCAAATCAACACCTTGAACTCTTTTTCATGCTTCTCAAACCATTCCTAAACAATTTCTTGCAGCGTGGCAGTGTGCATTATCCTGCTGAAAGAGGCCACTGCCATCAGGGAACACTGTTGACATGAAGGTCTGCAATAATGTCCAGGTAGGTGGTACATGTCAAAATAACATTTACTTGTATGTCAGGACCAAAGATTTCCCAGCAGATCATTGCCTAGAGCATCACACTGCCTCCACCAGCTTGCCTTTTTCCCATAGTGTGTCCTGGTGCCAACTCATTCCCAGGTAAACGATGCACACGCTTGGGTCCATCCACACGAGGTAATAGAAAATGTGACCTGTCTTTCATTGCTCCAGTTCTGACACTCACATGCCCACTGTATAGTTGGTACCTTTGGCGGTGGACACGGGTCAGCATGGGCCCTCTGACCCATCTATGGCTACGCAGCAATTTGTGATCCACTGTGTGTTCTGACACTTTTTAAATCATAGCCAGCTACAGTAACTCTCCTGTGGGATCGGACCAGACGGGCTAGCCTTCACTGCCCTCATGCAGCAGTGAGCCTTGAGTGCCCATAACCCCTTTGCCAGTTCACCAGTTGGCCTTCCTTGGACCACTTTAAATTGGTACAGGCCACTGACCAAGACCTGATGTTTTGAGGATGCTCTGACCCAGTCATGTAGCCATCACAATCTGGACCTCGTCGAAGTCACTCAGATCCTTATGCTTGCTGATTTTTCTTGCATCCAACATATCAACTTCAAGAACTGACTTTTCTCTTGCCTAACATATAATGGCATCCATGATAGGTGACCTTGTAATGAGATAATCAATGTTATTCACTTCACCATGAATTTTTTTCACTATACTGTAACTGCAAATAGTATTTATACCAGCCTAGGTATAATCCAGAACAATAAAATACCATTTCTACCAAAAGTATACTTTGGAGACATCGAGCTGCCTCTCTATTAGTTGCTGTGGATATAAGCTGGCAAAAAACTGAGATGTAAAGCTAGAAATATGACTTCCTAATTGCAGTGGAAGGAAAATTAAGATTCATGCCACAGGCTGCAGAACAGCAGATGACTTTGCATACAGCTCCTGAGAATTAAGGCTAAAATGATGTGGTGAGAGCTGGCCTCAATTGTGACAGAACGGTAGAGGGAATAAATGCACAGCTTTAAGAAACCAGTATAAAGAGAGAAAACAGGCTCCCGAGGACATACATGGCACAAAGGGATTAAATATACAAACATGGAAATGCTTGGAATTGACATATAGAAGTGAGAAATGCAAATTTCCTCTGATGTTTTGTGGGTAAAGCGTCATCTGTGCTCTCACATCTGAAAGATTGCAAACAAGTAGGTCCCACGACAGTTAAAGTTGATAATTTATTCTCAGGCAATATCAACATTTACATTACATTACATTTATTCTTTTAGCAGGTGTGGACAGCTTGGGGACAGAGAGCAAGCCCAGCCTGCAGCAGCCCTGAAGCAGTTGGGGTTAAGGGCCTCACTCAAGGGCTACACTCTGTGACATGATTACTCTGTCGGCCACGGGATTCAAACCCACCAACGTCCAGACATAGGTACAGGTTCCTAACCTCCCCAAGCAACATCACCCATATCAGCAAAACTGAAGATTCATTGATGGATATTATGAAGAAGGTGACGCTGCACTATGCAGTGATCCTCCAACTCCCTTAGTGGAATTTTTTCCCAGAATAATAATGACAAATTTTTGCAGTCTAAACCAGTATTTCTCAAACCAGTCCTTGGGGACGCCGAGACAGTCCACATTTTTGCTCCCTCCCAGCTCCTGGCAAAACATGGACTGTCTGGCAGGGAGCTGGCAGGGAGTGAAAATGTGGGCCATCTGGGGGTCCCCAAGGACTGGTCTGAGAAACACTGGTCTAAGCAAATGTATAACTGGCCTCTGGAGACAATCTTGCAGGACGACTAACATATGTTACGAATTATTTTTTTCTCAGTAAAGGAGAAAAAAAAGTAAGGACATTTAATTAGCCATCACACACAAATACTTCAGGTAAAGCGGAGCTTCATTGTCACACCAACCATATTCAGTACACAACACACACAAAATAACATTCCCCAGTACCACAATGATCCTAGAATAAAATGCAAAAGTCCATAACTTGGTGATTGTGTGTTACCTTATCTCTGCCCAGGTCACTGGAAGGTGCTGGGTAAATGAGGACTCGGGAGCTGAACATTAAAGGGATATGAAGCGTTGCCGAATGGGAGGCAAACATGTGAGGCGTTCATGAAGACATCAATTGCTGTGTGCAGCAGTGTGGCTCAGAAACTTGCCAGGAGTGACAGCAGCTAATGAGGGCCAGGGCTAGATATCGACCTGGGGCTGGTTGCACAAAATACCTTAAGTTTTCCCCTTAAGTATGACACTTAAGGTTTAGTTTCTCCTTAGATGAGAGATTTATTTAAGGGTGTTGCACAGAATCCCTTAAAGGGCCTCCTTAGTTAAGGAAAAATCTTAGCGGATTTACTGCATTGAAACACATTTTATGGCAGTAAAATTGTACAGTTTCCATGGAGAACGTTTGTTTGCTTGCCCTGCCACTCGTTGCCCTGTTATTGCCACCAGTGTTATTTTCCTTGACAAAAATGTTAACGAGGTTTTTTGCGTGATGATAACTAAGACAAAAACGAATTATTCATCTGACGAACGTAAATAACATTGTAAAAGCCGGATTTTGTCCCCACTGCATCCTTATCTGATGACAATGTGGACTGTTCCCAGTCATGTATTGTTTTCTCTACGAGTAGGTACTTTTCACTTGATTGAGAGAAGCATATAGTGACAATCTTTGCTGAATGGTTGACAACAAGCACCAGCGCTAACTTGGAAGATACGCGGAAGTACTGGGAAAAGAGTAGTAGAGGAAAAATTGAACAGATAGAATTATTCTCGTGTCTCGGTTATATTAAATGCATTTTTGCACGTGTCTCCACATTTCTGCATTGGAAAATTAGTTCCATAACCAATGCACTTCGATCTAATATTGCTGGTGCCCAGGGTGAAACTTGCCAGCACATATTAGTGGGAAACGTTGCATTATTTTTTTATTCTGTGAAACTGAAAGATCGATCTGCTAGTTAGATTTAATAATGGATTATAAACATGTCGTGAGCCATTAAGGTAAAATCATAAATCGACTGTTGGTCAGTTAACATAAGTTGATCATCATTAATCATAATCACTGGGGACTGTCAGACACTGGACACTCTTCTCAAGATGCGTTCATTTTCTTCATTTCTTCTTTGTTCATTGTTTTATGCAGTCGACTTTATTTTAAGGAAACCTTAACTCGGGTTGAAAAATAAAGTCAACTTGAAGCAGTACAAACCTTAAATCTTAACTTAAGGTGTTTTGTGCATCTGGCCCCTGGCCCTTAAGTCAAGGAAATGGGCACATGCATGCATTTGGAAATGGAGCCTGTCAATCCTGATGGATGTTCAGTCATCTGATCACCCAGAATTAGATGTGGACACAACCTTGAAATTAAGAATGCTTCTTACATATAAAATGACTGTCACTTATCTGATGCCTTTTTCATTGTACAGTCAAACCATGGATTGCGAGTAACTTGGTTTGCGAGTGTTTTGCAAGACGAGCAAAATTTTTTAATAAATCTTAACTTGATAAACG
>JABJVO010000176.1:0-17227 GCA_026770805.1 Boulengeromyrus knoepffleri
CCACGAATGCCTACACAGTGCTCCAGACGAGATATTAAAATATTATGATCTACTGTGTCGAAGGCAGCTGTTAAGTCTAGAAGAACTAGAATCACAAAGTCCCCTGAATCTGTAGCCAGAAGGATGTCATTAAAAACCCTCAGTAATGCAGATTATGTGCTATGAAAAGACTGAAAAACTTCAAGCACATCATTTTCATCTAAAAAGGTTTTCAGTTGAGTATACACAATTTTTTCCAAAACTTTTGACAGAAATGGAAGCTTAGAGACAGGTTTAAAGCTGGATAGCACAGTGGGGTCTAGGCTGGGTTTTTTGATCAATGGTTGCACTATCGCATGTTTAAACATATTAGGAACTACACCTGAGGACAGGCTGCCATTGATAATAGCCAAAACAGACGGTCCTAAAACAGAAATAACCTCTTTAAAAAACCGAGGTGGGATAACATCAATGGGAGAACCTGAGGGCTCCAACTGAGCAACAATCTCAAATAAAAACGATCGAGTCATGGGCACAAATTGGTAAAACACAGCAGAGCAGTGGACAGAGACTAAAGGGTCAAAAACTGCAGGGGGTATATGAGCCCTAACATTATTCACCTTATCCACAAAAAAGTTCAGAAAATCTTCACATGCCTCAGGAGAAGGTTCAATGCAGGAGGTCTGAGGAGCATTTAAAAGAGTATCTATAATACCAAATAAAACACGCGGCTTTTGACAGTTTGACTGAATAATATTTGACAAATACACCCTTTTGGCATCTTTCACACTTAACTGATAACGATGCCAACAGTCCTTTAACATTTGAAACAATATCTGCAGCTTGTCCTTTTTCCACTTTCGTTTAGCTCTTCGGCACTCGCATCTGACAACACGAGTTGTGTCGTTCAGCCAGGGCTGAAATTAAATTTTTTGCTGTCTAGTTTTTAATGGAGCCACAGCATCTAATACAGTTTGGCAGGTGGAATGAAACCCGGAGCAGAGCTCCTCTGTACCAGATAACGCAGATTCAAGAAAGTCGCATTGATTAAATAAAGCAGAAAAATGTACAGCAGTGGACGGATTAAAAACACGACAGCATTTCGCAGGAACGCGAGGTTTACCAACGCGACAGGGCAAAGTAATGTCAAATATCACAGGCTTATGATCTGAAAACACTGCGTCAGAAATCGCTAAGTTTAAAACAGAAAAACCATGCGATAAAACAAGATCCACTGTGTGCCCACATTCATGCGTTGGTCCAGACACCCACTGCAAAAGGCTAAAAGAATCGATTAGACTTACAAAGTCCTTCACCATTGGTTTATCAGGACAGCATACATGTACATTAAAATCTCCAAGAATAAGGACTCGATCATACTTGGGCACGATTTCAGCCAGTAAATCAGAAAAGTAATAAAAAACATTCTTATTGTATTTAGGAGGTCGATAAATAACAGCACCAACACTGAGTGAGAGCAACCCAGCTCAAATAAGCTCAGTTCAAAGCTGGAGGGAGAGGATGATGGAGAAAGCTGCTTACATTTATATTTATTCCGAAAAACAGCCGCAATTCCTCCTCCTCGGCCTGATGTCCGGGGGGAATTAAAGTAACCACAATCAGAAGGTAAGAGCTCTGAAAAAAAAACGCTGGACTCACCAACCTTCACCCATGTTTCCGTCACACAGAGAAAGTCCAGTTCATTTGAAATGAAAAAGTCCTTAAGAATGAAAGTTATGTTTGCTAGCGATCTAGCGTTAACAAGTCCAATCCTGGCAGGAGCCAGCAGCACCGGGGCGCTAGCATTACGCGGATCCCGGCCAAGAGGCCGCAGGTTTCTCAGAACTACCCCGCGCTGCTGGGAACGAGGATGGTATAAACAGCAGGGGTTTGACGGCTGGAACAGCTCTTCCGACCCGGCCACAGGTATCAACCAGGTGTATACAGGGTCCAGTAAACGCCGGGAAGAAACAAGGTAATAAGCCCCTCCATGTGCAGTCCAAGACCCCACAGAAAAGGCCTTCAGTCTCACCAGCCTACCGCTACGTTTTCCCCGGCGACGGTGACGCTTCCTCAGGTAGGGTGGAGCCGGAGCACAGCAAAGGTAATCAGGGATCTCCGACAGAAACAGGGGCAAAGTTTTCTGACCACCGTGATAAAACTTAACTTCAGCAAAACTTCGCCGATCCAAAAGAGTTTGGCGATCGTACACCAGCAGAGCGTCAACATTTTGAGTAACAAAACTTAAAGACAATAAAAACACAAACGGAACTGGTAGAGACAAGCGGCTAGCCACACACACAGGCATCTTGTCATCACAGTGTAGGCAAAGGGTGGGGGGAAATTGTGACACTTTACTCAGGTAAACCTGCTGCGATTTGGTTACAACAGAATGACAGGACTCCCCAAAGGATCACCGCACCTCACCGAGGAGAAGTACCTCGACATGGTAGATGAGGTGATCTGCTGGCTAGCCCAGCCCGAGGTCCAGGAGGATCCCACGGCTCGAGCGCTAGCTCGACGAAGCCGGGGTATCCTCGAGAGGATGTCCCTGCCGGAAGATGCACACTTCATCAGCCTCTTCAAACATACAGCTGCTCTGCCCGTTCCTGTGACTCCTGCTCCGTCCCCTGACATTCTTGCTTCACCCCCTGATGCTCTTACTCCAGACCCTATTCCCATGTCCCTGACCACTGTCCCTGAGGAGGTCCACAACAGACGGCCCCAGCGCGGTCGATCCCGGTCGGATCCCCATCTCTCGGTCTCCCAGAGTGGACGAGGACACCGGCGCCAGGGTCGAGTCCTGCCCGCCCTGCCCCCTGACTCACCTTTGGTCCCCGTGGCTCCGGTTCAGCGGTCACCTGTGGTCTGCCGGGCTCCGGGACAACAGTCACCTGTGGGTCCCCTGGCGGTGCCTCGTCAGTCGACTGCGGTCCCTCCCTCGACAGCTCGTCAGTCACCTGCGGACCCCCTGCCTCCGGCTAGTTGGTCATCCGCACCTTCACCGGCTGCTGCAATGCCTTCACCTGCTGTGGCTTCTGCTTCTTCCTCCCCTCCGCCAGTGTCCCCTTCCTCTCCCTCCTCGCCTCCTCTGTCAGTCCCTCCACCTCCCCCCTCGTTCCCTTTGGTGTCCCCTTTGGCGCCTGCCTCCCAGTCACCTGCTGCCCCTACAGCTCCGGCCTCTCACCCGCCGCGGTTCCCTCCGGCTCCCCATTTCCCCCCACCCTTTGCCTTCCTGCTTCCTAGTCCTGTGCCCCCAGTGTCAGCTCCTCATCCCTCTGTTTCTCCTGTGTTCACTCCTTGTCCCTTTGTTCCTCTGGTTGGTGTTCCTCCTGTGTCTCCCTTTTTGATGTCCCTGTGCCTGTCTGCCTTGCCCATGATTTGTCAGTTGTTGTCTTGGTTGTTACCGTTGTGCCTGTTCTGTGTGTCCGTCCTGACCCCCCTGGTTCCCCGTTAATATTTTTGCTTTTGTTTTCCAGGTCTCGTGTCCCCGCTCTTGTCCAGTCGTTGTCGAAAAGTCGTTGGCAGTATCGGTGGAGGCCAGGAGGGGTTCCGCTGAGTGGCAGCTTCAGGAGATGTCAGGCCTACCGAAGTTGTCTGTCCACTTGCCATTGTACGCTATGTGAATGAGTATCTCGCCTTGAGTGCTGGCTCACAGAAGTGATGGGCTTTAATACGCTTTCAACATGGTGAAGTGCACGCTTTGCTAGTTTCATTGGCCGTTACTGCTAGAAGGGGGTTGTACTAATGATATCACACCCGTTAGAAAAATAATGCCTGCAGTTTCTTCAAAATATATTCTCTAGTTTTATACTGACACAATCATTATGCGAGAATATGTTACATAGAGCCCCATGCTTGCGCTGCCTCTTCGGTTTGCACGGTGCCATAGGGTTTAGCGGTGTTAAGTTGCTAGGAGGAGGTGTCACTGGGCCGGTCGAACTCCTTGTGGGTTCTGGCTGTAAGAAGTCTGCACCAATTTGACAGCTGGCAGCCATTTTGTTACCAATTTGATATTTGGGGGTTCGTGTCTCTATGCGCATGCACAACATGGGAGAGAGAGAGAACATGTTGGGATATGATGTTTCGGGGTTCCTGTCTCTGCGCACGCGCAACATGTAGAGGCGTGGCACAGGAGGAGCGGCACGATCGGGGCGTGACAGAACCCCCCCCCAAAGGCCCCAAGGGAGCGGAGACACAGAACTGGGAACACAAGACCTGGAAAACAAAAGCAAAAAACAAGTCAACCAGACACAGGGAACAAGACAGACACACAGAACAGACACAGAGACAGCAAGTCAGACAGCAAACGACAAACCACAGGAAAAGCCAACAAGCACAGGGGCAACACAGGAGACACAGGGGGAACACCAACGGGAGGAAGACAGGAGTGAATGAAGGAGAAACAGGAGGATGAGGAGCAGACACAGGGGGTACAAAGGGACCGAAAGGCACAGAGGGACCGGGGACAAACACAGGAGGCCCAAAGGCAGGGGGCACGGAGGCAAAGGGCAGGGGGAAATGAGGAGCCGCAGGGAACCCAGCAGGCGACCGCGAGGCCGAAGCCAGAGGGACCCTTGGCGAGCACGAGGGGGGAGCCGGAGGAAACGGCGCAGGCGGCGAGGAGGAGGGCAGAGGGACTGACGGACAGGGCAAGGAGGGAGAGGAAGGGGACCCAGGTGAAGGGGAGGAGGGAGCAGTAGCCGCGGCTGACAAAGGCGCAGCCGCCGCCGGCCAAGGCGCAAGCGACCGCCGAGCCGGAGATGGGGGACCCGCAGGCGACTGACGAAGTGCGGGAGGCGGGACAGCAGCCAGCCGACGGGGCGCCGCAGGCGGAACCAGAGGCGACCGCTGAGCCGAAGCCAGCAGAACCGCAGGCGACCGCCGAGCCGCAGCCAGGGGAACAGAAGGAGAGCCAGGGGGCAGGGCGGGCGGGACCCGACCCCGGCACAGGTGTCCCCTCCCCTTTCGGGAGACTGAGAGGGGGGGACCTGGCCGGGACTTGGCGCGCTGGGGCAAGGGTGGAGGAGTAAGGAGTAAGCACAGGAAAAGTCACAGGAAGAGTCATGAGGGAAGTCAGGGAGATCCCTGAGGGATCCCACTCCAGCTCCTCCTCTGTCTCCACTACGGAGGGAGGAGCGTCGGCCTGGCAGACCGGGGTCTCGGGCGGCGCAGCAGCAGGGGCCTCGGGCGGCGCAGCAACCGCCAACTCCGGGCCAGCAGGGGGCGCCGCAGCAACTGCCAACTCCAGGCCAGCAGGGGGTGCCACAAGGAGCGGAGCTGCAGGCATGAGAACCACTGGGGGCGTTGCAGCAACAGGCACAGTAGTCACTGGGGGGCGTTGCAGCAGCAGGCACGGGAGTCACTGGGGGCGTTGCAGCAGCAGGCACGGGAACCTGGAGGGGCGCTGCAGGCGGCACAGGCACCTCGGTGGGCGCTGCAGGTGGCGCAGACACCACAGGTACCTCGGGGGGTGAAGCTGCAGGAACCGCCGGCACTGCAACCACTGGGGGCGCTGTCCGCTTCTGGAACCGGGGAACCCGCCGGATAGCGTCCCAAATGGACCTGGCCCCTTTAAGGGCCAGGCACGTCCCGGAAAAAGGGCGCGCTGCCAAGGTGAGCAGCGAAGCGACGGGTGAACTGTCAGGGCTAGTGACAGCAGGTGCGAACACCGCCGGGTTCAAAATCGGGAGGGGGTCCTCCCGACTCCCGACCAAGGAAGCAGTGGAGAGATAAACAGCCCCCAGACAGACCTCCTGTGCATTATCCTGCCCATGTTTTCTCCGCTTTTTCCTTCGCCTTCCAGCAGTGGGCGGTGGCGTTTGGGGCACCTCTGGTAGTTCAGCCAGAGGACCGTATGCCAATCCGAGGGCGGCAGCTTCCCTTTTAATTTAGCTTCTGCCACCCCACGTCTCAGCCGCCTCAGATTTCCGCGCACCTCCCCAGTCAGGTGCGCTTCTCCGGGCAGGGACATCTCCTCCAGGATATCTCTGCATCGGTTGGCTAGAGCCCGAAGAAGGGGATCATCCCAGACTTCGGGTTGATCGAGCCAATGTATTACCTCGTCCGTGCAGCCGAGGTATTCCTCCTCTGACATCCGAGGTGTCTTCTCTTTGAGTTCAGTCATTCTGTCACGGCGCATAGAACACGGACCAGGGAAACAGGCGAAGGGCAACAGAATAGGGGTAAAACAAAAGGATTTAATAGGAAGATGAAGGGGCATAACAGGGCAACACACGGCACAGAACTCCACGACAATACAATGACTGAACTAGGGAAACAAACTCTGACGTGGACTAAATACATCGAACTAGGACAAACAATTGAAAACAGCTGTAAAACACTGGGAATCAAGATGAGATTAACGAGGGGGGCGTGGCACAGGAGGAGCGGCACGATCGGGGCGTGACACAAACACGATTTAAACCACTTCAACACTGTTCCACACAACTTGACCTCGCATTTAAGTTTTTGAAAGTGGGTAAAATTGTCAACCATGTCAATGGCTGCACTTAGGTCCAGAGGCATTAGCACAGTAACACTGTCATCATCAGTTGCCATTGTTATGTCATATATGACTTTAGTTAAGGCAGTTTCAGTGCTGTGTCCTGGACGGAAGCCCGACTAGAAACTATCCAGTATATTGTGTTTCTCCAAGTATGAGTGAAGTTGAACAACAACTATCTTCTCCAGGACTTTTGATGTAAATCAGGGGTCTCAAACTCCCGGCCTGCAGGTCACATCCGGCCACCCCTCCCTCTCCATCTGGTCCGCTGTCACGTGTGAAACATTGATTGATTTTTTTTTTTTCTATTCTAAAATAGTTGCTAGTCATCAATTTAAGCTACCATTTCATGTACATTTATTATGAAAACCCATTATGTTTATTTTAAAATGTAAAAAGTTAAAATAAATAAATGGGCGTGGGTCATGTGCACATGCACAGGTGTCAGGGTTCAGCCAATTAGCATTAGCTGAATCCCGATCTATGACCCGACACCTACACACATACATTTTGCAGCAAGTTGTTTTACAGTGAATAAAAATGTCACTTTCCAGGTGAAAAGAAAAGTGGATACTGAACACAGAATATTTCAAGAACGATGGACATCCCAATATTTTTTTGTGGAGTTCAACAGATGTGCTACGTGTCTGATTTGCAAGGGAAAAGTCACAGTTTTAAAAGGATGCAATCTGAAGCGCCATTATTCGACTAAACACAAAGAGCAGTATGATAAGTACAAACAAGATGAGAGGACTATAAGAGCGACACAGCTACACCGAGGACTAACTTCTCAGCAAAGTCTTTTACACAAGGCCAAAAAGGATGCTGCCGTTAAAGCTAGTTACGGGGTGAGTGAGTTAATTGCCAAATCAGGAAGGACCGTTTCTGAAAAAATGCATGTTGCAAGTTGCAGATATCTTGTGTCCTGAGAAGAAAAGCTTGTTCAGTAATGTTGCACTTTCTGCAAACACAGTGGCGGAGCGCATTTTCAACTTCTCAGGTGACATTTATGAACTTCATGGCACTTGATGAGAGTACGGACATTACAGACAGTGCCCAATTAGCCATTTTTATCAGGGGTATCAATGATCAGTTTGAGGTTTCAAAAGAATTACTCGATGTGTGTCCAATGCATGGGTGCACCACAGCCAAAGACATATTTCAGCAGCTGTGTAGCATACTTGAGTGCACTGGGTTGCCGTGGGACAGACTTGTCGGCATCACCACAGATGGAGCTCCATCCATGACGGATAAAAAAATGGACTGGTAGTGCTGGTACAAAGGAAATTGGAGGAGGAAAATGTAGATCCAGCGATTGCTTTGCACTGCATCATACACCATCAGGCACTGTGCAGCAAATGTCTAAAATATGAACATGTCATGTCTGTGGTTCTGAAATGTATAAATTACATTAGGTCCAGGGGTTTACAGCACCGCCAGTTCCAAGCCTTTTTAGAAGAAATTGAGTCAGTGTATGGTGATGAGAGCTTTCTATGGAAGAAACACGGCCTGGTAGAGAAAGGCATTCACAGAAACAGTCATGGGACCATGCTTGGATCTCTCCTTGTTTCCAGTCGATCCTGGGGTTATGTTGCCGCAACCATGGAAACCCTAGAATAATCTTATCTTTCAGAGATGAAACCACAATCAATTGAATGATCTCAGTATGAAGGACCCCTACTTTAAGGGTCAGTGGCACTGTACGGTGCGTGACCAACCCGGACGAGAGAGGTTTCTATCCACCCCCTGCACCATCAGTGGCTGGTGTAATTCTTCTAAAGGAATCCAATGATGTTGTGCAAAGGAAGCATCCACAAAATTCCCCGCAGCACCAGAATCCAGCAAACTCATGCTCTTTACAATTTCTGCTTCCCAAGTAAAAGTTATCGGCACCACCAGCTGCACTTTGGTGAGACCGTGAGGGAGTACGGTTCTTGCCTGTGTTTCCTCCGGTCGGTTCCCGGCGGGGTGCGCCTGGCAGAAGCGCATAAAGTGTCCTGCTTCGCCACAATAGATGCACAGTCTTCCCCGTCTTCGTCTCTCTCACTCCTCTGGTGTAAGGGGCGCACATCCTAATATCATCAGCTCCGGATCCGCGGGAGGTGGTAAGGCGGTTGCATCTCTCTCCGTCCGGATAAATTAAAACGTCAAGAATGGGCATGGACGCATCTCAAAGCTAGCTTGGAAAGTGATCAAATTATGACCTGGCTGCCATCATCACCTGATTCAATCCCCATTGATAATTACAGGGCTTTAAAGTAGCATAAGATTAACCATGATCGCAAACATTAGACTTCTCAGAGCAGCATCTGGGAGGCTGTGCTAGCTGCTTCAGCTACTGTAGCATGTGGTCAATTGACAGTAGCTCATGATGGTCACGATGTAGACAAAAGGGCATTAAATTTGGTAAAGTAGACTGTGGTAAAGTGGAATAACAGATCATTTATTATGCTTTATATAGATTCAATAAAAAACTTATAAATAATTTTTCTATTGATAAAGAGAAAAAAGTCCACTTAGTTTCTCATTGTCACGCCCGGCTCCGTACGATCCTCATGTGTGCCACGCCCCCTCATTACCTCATGTTACTTCCCGATTGTAATCACCTGTTACCTGTTACGTTCAACTTGTCCTGTGTATTTAGTCCGTGTCTGAGTTAGTTTCCCTAGATCCGTCATTGTATTGTCGTAATGTTTGGTGTTTGTCGCCAGTCTACCTGAAATAAAACCCGTTTACCTGTCGGTCCGGCTCAGCTCGCCTGCTTACCTGCTCGCCTGCTCCACCAACGTGACAGAATGACGGATCTCCCGAGCGCACCTCCGCAGCTTGAGGACAGCCGCCTCAAGCTGCTGGACGAGGTGCTTTACTGGCTGTCTCAACCAGAGGTCCGTGAGGACCCTGGACTGTGGCAGCTAGCCTGCAACAGTGGCCGCCTCCTTCAGGAGATGACTCCGCTCACGGGTGGCGCATGTAATCGCTGACGTGCGCAAAAACCTCCGGCAGCTGGTTGAGGGATTCGTGGAGAGGCAACTGCAAATGCTCACCCTCTCGGAGGCAACCCCGCCTCCACCGACTTGCCCCAGCTGTAAGAAGAAGAAGAGGCGGAGGGGAAAAGAAGACGACGCCCCGACGATCTTCATGTGGGCCTGCAGTCTCTCCGCAGCCGCTCTCCCCACGGAATGTCAGGAGGGACACCTCCTGATACAGCAGCCGCCTTTGGAGGCGTATAGTTTCCAGGCAGCACACCTGGGCCAAGGGGGGATACGCGCGGTAAGGGACCCTATTCCCTGGGTCTTCAAGACTCTTAAAGGGGCAGTTCCGGACCTGCCTGCTCCGGACCTGCCGCCTGCTGCTGCTGCCGCCGCTCTGCCCGAGGCGCCTGCTACGGCCCCACCTCCGCCTGCTGACCGCACGCCCGAGGTGCCCGCCGAGGCGCCCCCTGCTGGCCACGTGTCGGCGGCGCCCGCCGAGGCGCCCCCTGTTGACCGCACGCCCGAGGTGCCCGCCGAGGCGCCCCCTCCTGACCGCATGCCTGAAGTGCCCTTGTTAAAAATACATTAACTTTAACTACATATAAACACTTAAGATTAACTTTTGCATAAAACTTAACTCAATAATTACGTGTAAACACATAAGGCTGATGTAAAACTTCACGTTAATTATGTGCAACACACAATGATTAAGTAATGTTAAGGTGAAGTTTTAAACAACTTTTATGTGTCTAATTATTACACAAAGTTTACATAGGAATTTACATTAAGTTTATTTAATTACTTAAATATACTCAACATGATAGAAACAAGACCCTTTACATTAAACTTATGTAATAAAATTACATGGCAAATTGTCATGTAATTAAAATACATAAAGTCTAAGTTTCTGGAATAATTTTTTTTGAGTGTACTGACTGCTAGGTCTGCAACAACTAATTGACTAAATAGATCAAATTAGATTATTAAAATGATAATTACTAAAATTAATAATTGATTAATACTGGGTCACTCACTATATCACGGATTAGTTCACTTCATTTCATGGAACGGACTGTGACCAAAGACGTGGTGGAGGAAGAGCAGAGGCTCCATTTTCCAACAAAAATTAAACAAATCCCTCCCCTTTTCGGGACACAGAAAGGCGGGGCCTTGGTGGGTGTCGGCCTCGCTGAGGTAAGGGCCAAGGAGTCATAAGGGAGGTCCCCGAGGGGTCCCACTCAAGCTCCTCCTCCTCCAAGGAGGAAGGAGTGGTGGTCGGACTATCTGGGACCTCCTCGGGGACTGGGACCAGGGCTTGGGGGACTGGAGTAGGGCCCGGGACTGGCAGATACTGGGCCGGGGTATCAGGCACAGGCCAAGCCACGAGCGAGGCGGCAGGTGGTGCAGCCGGAGCCGTGAGCGTGGCGGCAGGCGGTGCCACCGGAGAGACGGGCTGGCCGGGCTGGACAGGCGAGACGGGCTGGCCGGGCTGGACAGGCGAGACGGGCATGGCCTCAAGCAGAGCGGCGGCAGCAAGCAGAGCCACGGGCAGAGCGGCAGCAGCAGGGGGCGACTCAGCAGGCGCCGCGGGCATGTGGCCAGCAGGGGGCGCCTCAGCAGGTACCGTGGGCGTGTGGCAAGCAGGGGGCGCCTCAGCAGGCACCAAAACAAGTGGCACGGGCAGGTCCGGCACGACGGGGGCGTCTCCTATTGCCGCTAGAGTTGGCACCTCTAATGCGGGCGTTGCCCCTTTAAGACCTCTGGGGACCCGGGGAATAGCGTCCCAAACGGCCCTGATCCCCACATACTCCAGGTAGCCACCCTGGAATATGGAGGCTGCTGGTGACGTCGGCCGTGCCACTGCGGGGATCCCCGCTGGCTTCCGTATCGGGAGGGGCTCCTCCCAATAGTCAGCGAGAAAGAAGGCTGCAGAGAGCGAGGCAGCTCCCACGTACAGGGTCGCGTCCTCCTCCACTCTGGTTCCACCGTGCTTCTTTTTCCTCTGGGACTTTCTGGCTGGAGGACACGAGGTTGTCCTAGCAAGAACAAGCGGTTGGATCCGCTTCTCCATGAATCCTTTGACCAGCTGCCGGAGATTTTCGCGCACGTCGGTAATGACGTGCGCGCCCGTGAGCGGAGTCATCCCCTGAAGGAGGCGGCCACTCTTGCTGGCTAGTTGCCATAGCCCTGGGTCCTCACGGACCTCGGGTTGGGACAGCCAATATATCACCTCGTGATATATTGCTGCGGAGGTGCGCTTGAGAGTTCCGTCATTCTGTTACGGGTCCGTGTCGGGCGAGCGGGGAATCAGGCGAGAGAGCCGTGAATACGATAACACGGGGGTTTATTCCAGGCAAACAGCAACGAACAGCAAACATCAATGACGGAACTAGGGAATACAGATACAGACGCAGATTAAATACACCAGATGGGCAGGAAATAACAAGGAACAGGTGATGACAATTGGGTAGTAACACGAGGTAACGAGGCGGGCATGGCACACACGAGGATCGGACGAGCTGGGCATGACATATATGTTGAAAATGATCTTGACTGTTTTCTTGTCTTAAACAGTTGCAGATGACACAAGTGTCATGTCACTCGCGATCATGCACACAAATTAACCTCCTCCCGAGTCACAGACAATATGCCAGGACAAGCAGAATAGTACAATCTTTTATTAACACACAAGAGCAAACCCATTACTTAACAAGTACAGAATATCAAACACCACGAAGGGGGGAGAGGACATTCCCTATATACACACCTTTCCCACTGAGTACATCCCCACAGAATTAGCACTTCAATCTCCTGAATTACTGTGATAATGATACCGCACCACTCAAGCAAATGACTACACACCAATACATCACAGCCTCACATACACACCCCATAGCGGGAAGCTTCCTCCTACCCTTTCCCCACACAAATAATTTGATAAAACTTGGTATTGGTCGGCAGGCCCCTCTGACCAGTACATAAAAACACAGAACCAGATCCGCCTAAGCCAACCTCAATTAATACAACCTAATGTCCAGCCACTGGTGAACCAGAGAGAGTCAGCGCACCGGCATTCTCCGCTACTACGACGATGGCGTCATTAGCGTCCTACATCATCCTCAGGGGGATCCCAGCTTTCCAAGGTCCAAAGTCAGTGCCCCAAATGCAGGCTCTGTACACCGCGACTTAAAGAGGGCTCCACATGGGATTTACAATACAACAAGGACTTCCCTTAACGGTGGTGGCTGGAAACGCAGACGATCTCGTCGTTGCTCCCCTGTCCGGCCGCTGCCACCTTGTCCTCCGTTGGCAAGACACGGCTGCTGCCTGTCCAATCTCCAATGCCTCAGCCTCGTCCGCAGGCTTATCCGCCGCCTTGTCCGATCTCTCATCCCACACCCAATGTGCAGTCGGGTCCTTCTCTTTCTCTCGACCCCACCTGGTTTATAATGAAGCACAACCTATCCCAGCCCAGCACCCATTTCTAGTTCGCAAATTAGCAGTCAGGACATTCTTGGTGCCGGGAAGGGAGAGTTCAACAATTAGCGATCAGATCATGACAAATACTGCACATAGAGAAAGAATATACCAAACAACAACCAAACTCACGACACCCCGCCAGCTTAATCCGTCCTTCACTATCCATAACCCCGAAACCGATCACATCACCAATAACCCATCAATCAACACGACACAAGCAGGTCCAGCTTCATGAAGAAATCTTCCTGAAGGTTTTTGCTTGCTATTCTGATGAACTCAGAACATACCTGAAAAATATGTGGGGTGGAGGAAGCGGAGGAAAAGCACATAAAACATGACATTTATTCACCACAAAATATCAGACATACAGTTGATGTACAATAAACAGAAGCTTACCTGGCTTTCGGTGAAGAGTGCTGGCCATCAGTCACCATGCTCCATACTGAGGGTGCATCTCCGATAATCTCCCGCCGTCGAATTGGAAACGTTTGGTCCGTCTTGTGTAGAATGACAATTCCGTTTGGTTTCTTCTTAAATTTTTCTATAAGCTCAATTCTGGCCTGTTCAAGGCTTGCTTCAGTTTGTCCATCAGGCAAGTCAGGCAGGTGATTAGCCTCGCCTCTATTTGACCTCTTAATGTTTTTGGAAGCACAGTCACCCCCTGGATTAAATTTTCTCCACTTGCAACCATTGATTTTGACGTCTTCACATCCAGCTTTTCTTAACTTTGATCGGTAGTTGGCCATCTTAAATTTTAGACTGTTTTTCCAACCATACCATCCTGTCTGGGATCCAGGCTCAGTGAGGCTGAGATGTCCATTCATCCATTATATCGCTTATCCGAGGTCGCGGAGGCAGCAGTCTACTCCCGGAGCACTCCCCACAGGACTTCCCAAGGTACACGCTGGAATGCCTTCTCCAAGTCCACAAAGCACATGTAGACTGGTTGGGCAAGCCATCTCCACCCCCGGGGCCTGGCCACCGAGGAGCGACCTCAGCCCCAGAGACTCTGCTTCCTCATTGGAAGTCATGTCAGTGGAATTGAGGAGGTCTTCGAAGTATTCCTTCCATCGACCGACAACGTCCCAAGCTGAGGTCAGCAGAGCCCCATCCCCACCATAAACACTGTTGATGCTGCACCACTTTCCTGCCCTTATCCGCCGAATGGTGGACCAGAATCTCCTCGAAGCCATCTAGAAGTGGTTCTCCATGGCCTCTCCAAACTCCTCCCATACCCAAGTTTTTGCCTCAGCGACCGCCGAGGCTGCGTTCCACTTGGCCCGCCGGTACTCATCAGCTGCCTCCAGAGTCCCACAGGTCAAAAAGGCCCTTTAGGACTCCTTCTTCAGCTTGACAGCATCCCTCACCGCTGGTGATTGCACCGACCACCTTACAGCCACAACTCCAGTCAGCCGCCTCCACAATGGAGGTGCGGAACATAGCCCATTCGGACTCAATGTCCCCGGCCTCTCCCGGGACATGGGTGAAGTTCTGCCGGAGGTAGGAGTTGAAGATCTTTCTGACAGGGGATTCCGCCAGATGTTCCCAGCAGACCCTCATTATACGTTTGGGTCTGCCAGGTCTGACCGACTGCCTCCCCCACCAGCCGAGCCAACCCACCACCTGGTGGTAATCGGTTGACAGCTCTGCCCCTCTCCTCACCCGAGTGTCCAATGCGGCCAAAAGTCCGATGACACAACCACAAAGTCAACCACCAAGTGCACATATGGACACCCTTATGCTTGAACATGGTGTGCATTATGGACAATCCGTGATGAGCACAGAAGTCCAATAACTTCTCCAATGGCCCCAACTCCAGGCCTGGCTCCAGGGGGGGGGCCTGGCGACCTGCATCCGGGTGAGGGAAAACGTGAATCTATGTTTTTATTCATCATAATGGGTCTGATGAGCCGCACTTCGTCTGGTTCCTCACCCAGGACCTGTTTGCCTTGGGTTACCCTACCAGGGGCATAAAGCCCCGGGCAACTTAGCTACTAGGATCATTGGAACACGCAAGCCCCTCCACCATGATAAGGTGTCGGTTCCAGAAGAGGCAACTACGTCTCCTCTTGGACAATTTAGAGCTTATTGGGGCAGAGAGCTGTTTGTCCCGCCTACTTGTTAACGTGGTGGTGTGAATGTCAGCGTATTCGTTGACTGGAGACGCTGCTCCTAAAACTCCTGCCACTCAAGGATTTAAAGTCTCTGACTGCAGCGTCTCGAGATGAATGACTTTTTCACTAGCTCTGGCTTGTTTAGTGTTTGCTGTCACTCATATTTTTGCAGCCAGGTTTCGGTATTGTGCTTTCTCTCTCTTTTCACTGTTGTGTTTTATCTGTTTGATGTATACAATTCATTTTGCTTGTTTTGATCAAGTGGGGTTGTTGTAGCTTTATTCGCGTTTCATAACGGTTTCAGTTTACTCATTTCGCTGTCTGCTTGTATAGTTTCAATATGTGATAGTTTTATATATAATCTTTTTAATTTGTTTTGTTTCTCGTACATGCACAACGTGCAGTATGTAGTTTGCTGTTAGTTTCGTTAGAGGCGGACACCACTTCTTGTTTTGGCAGCATAGGGTAGTTAGGTATTGTTTTTGTTCTTTTTCTTTAAGGAGTAGGTAAGATTTTAAAACCAAAGCAAATAGGGGTGTTTTGGTTTTGTTTTGTTATTTCCTTTGGTGTCGCCTCAGGCCCAACCTGTATCTTTTTCCCGTAATCTTTGTTTTACATTTGTGCAGTCCACGCTTATCTGGATTCTTTTGGAACCTATATGACATACGCCGTTTGAGGTAGTATCGTAAAAAAAAGAACCGTAAAAATTAGTTTGGACATTTTTGTCATTATTCATTCTTTTCAATAGCTTTCCTGGGGTGAATCAAAACCTAGATGTAAAGATGCCCCTTTAAATAGCTATTTTTGACATTATTTACCTTTTCATTGTTCGGCCGGAATATACATTTTCACATGTCATGGTCAAATTAATGTATTCTAAAAGGTGTATTTTTGTCTGGTATATTAAAGAAAGTCATACAATATGATGTAATAAACATTTTTTATTTATTGCTGATATAATGAGACCGTTGCATCTCGCTCTCCATCTTCATGGCAGGTAGAACTAGAAATATCTTCATTTTCATTTCATGCTCCTCCTTTAGATACTTCTGTCACGTTTGGCAAGCGGGCGAGCAGCGAAGCAGGCAAACAGAGCCGTAAAGACGGACAGACGGGGTTTATTGCGGGTGGACTAGCGGACAAGGAACAAAACATAACAATACAATGACGAATCTAGGGAGACTGACTCAGACTCGGACTAAATACAAAAGACAAGCTAAGGGTAACGAGCAACAGGTGGGAACAATCAGGCAGAAACAGGAGGTAACGAGGTGGGCGTGGCACACATTAGGAGCGGACGGAGCGGGGCGTGACATAACCCCCCCCCAAAGGCGCGCACACCGGGCGTGCCCGAGAGGAGGCGACGGACGAGATGAGACGAGACCGGGGAACAGGACCCGGAAGACAGGACCAAGACATCAACTGGGAACAGGAAACAGGACGGAGACACAGAACAGGAACAGGGACCAAAAGAAAGACAAAACCAGACAAAGAACAGGAAACGCGGACAGGCAGACGAAAAAGGGTGACACGGAGGGAACACCCACAGGCGACACGAAGGGGCCAGGAGTGAACAGAGGAGGAACAGAGGGACGAGGAACAGAAACAGGTGGGATGAAGGGAAAGGGAGGAGGAACAAGGGGAGCCCGAAGGAACCCAGACGGGCGACGGGCAGCGGCCAGAGGGGCCGCATGCAAGAGGGAGGAGGGAGCTGGAGGGAACCACACAGGGGCCAAGGGGACGGGTCGAGGGAGTGAAGGAGGAGACACGGAGGGAGCAGGAGGGGACACCGGTGCAGGCAGGCAAGAGGGGGAAGCTGCCGTCCGACGCCAAGCCAGAGCAGGGGGGCCCAGAGGCGGCCGACACGGAGCCGGAGGCGGGACCGAGGACCGGCACCCAGGAACCAGGGGGGGACCCAGCGGAGACCGCCGACCCCGAGCTGGAGGACCCTCGGGCAGCCACCAAGCCACAGCCAGGGGCCGAACGGGCAAGCCAGGGGGCAGGGCGGGCGGGACCTGAGCCCGGCGCCTATGTCCCCGTCCCTTCCGGGATACCGAAAGGCGGGGTCCTGGGGGGTGTCGGCCTTGTCGGGGCAACGGCGAGGGAGTCAAGAGGGAGGTCCCTGAGGGTGGAGGCTCAGGCAAAGCAGGGGGCGTGGCCGCAGGCGGTGCAGCCGG
>JABJVO010000177.1:0-17139 GCA_026770805.1 Boulengeromyrus knoepffleri
CTTTTTGCTAAGTTTTTTTTTACTCTTAAGTCCAAGTGTACGACCATTCTTAAGACCATTCTTAGGAAGTTTTATGCATACCAGCCCTGGTAATTTCTCACTTGTAACTGAGAACTAATTTACTGACATACTGAGCTACTCAGGTTTCCAGTGCAGACTGCCAGTCATTTCCTCACTGTCACAGACCCATCCAGCTGTCATGTCTTGCACATAGTAGTTTTCAGTAGCTGTCAATTTAGCAGTCATAAAGTAGCTTTATTGTGAACATTTTTACTTTGGTTTAGTCAGTTTAGTGATACTAATTCATATAAGTAGTGATACTACTTACATGTATATGAATATGCAAATGAAAGACAAACTAACAGATCCAATTCCGAAATTACATTTTATTATCTAGTTAACAAGAATCTACATGATGTGAAATCTAAATTGATTGCAACGGTTGACTGTAATATTGTGCCCAGCTACCAAAGCAGTTTTACCCCTTGGATGCTTGCACATCTAGTAATGTTTGTAAACAATAAATTGTCTGTTAGAATTCTTTGAATTGTATTCGCTGGAAGTGCTGCACTTCAATCTCAATCACAAATAACAAATTGTGATTAGCTCTCTGTAAAATTGCCTTTTGATTGAGAAGAACACAAAACCTCCTGCTTAAAAGTACAGACAGAGGCCCAGTGGGTAATCTAAATTTGATGAACAATGACAGATATTTTAGAACATACATATTTCAATTCACTTTTTTCATTTGTAACTTAAATTCAAAGATGCATATTAACACTGGGTTTCAAAAGTTTTATACTGAGGAAGGTGATAATGAGATTTTGATGGAAACTGTAGAATGCGGTTACAGAAATTCACTAAATGAAATAATGTTTTAAGATCAGTTGATGAGCAATTTTCTATGATGTATTTTGCAGCCACAGAGACCAGCAGGAATGAGGCAACAGTGTATTCTACAGTCGACGAAGGATGTGTAAAACAAAGCGTAAGTCCTGCATGTTCACTGATGTAGACAGACTGCATCTTCATTAGGATGTAGAGTGGGTATCATTGTACAGATTTCTGTATTTGTGAAGCTGTGAGTGTGTTTTTATATTCTGCTCTGAGCACTTAACACTAACAGCTGAAAATAAATAAGACACTCTTGATGATATAGTAATGAAAGTAACAACTAAACAATGATAGTGATAATGTGATAATATGGGTTAAATCATTGCTGAATTCCTAAATAGGCGTCTATTACTTTCTAACCTGTGCTTAAACAGTTTATGTTTGAAATTAAATGTTATGTTCACAACGGAAACAAGTATATTTCCACATTGATACATGTAATGATATTTTTAAAAACTGAAGTGAAGTGAAATGTAAAAAGTAACAATTACTGAAATATTTCTGCTGGTACCGTTTCTCTGTGGCGGCCTTTCATGTCAAATTCTTTGCCACCACAGCAAAAAAAAACATCAATGCAACCAATCAATCATCTAATCCAAGGCCATGGTGACTCGCCAAGGAAACCTGGTCCCAGCCCCCACCTCAGGCAATGAGGCAGGACCGGGGTGAACTTTTGAATTTATGAAAGATATTAACTAAGGCTGTTTTCACATATAGTCCTCTCTAAAGGAACCAAACTCAGACCTCTAGAAATGGTCCCAACCAGAAAGGGAACTCAGCTCAGATGGGACCTCAGTCCTTTTTTTGTTCATACTTCAAGGTCTAATGGAGCTCTCAGACCTTTACTGCTTTGGATTCTGAGTAGTTTTCACTTCAAACAAGATGGCTGCTGCAATACTTGTCATCATGTGGTGGGTCTTGAAAATAGCCCACAGACACAAGAAAAACCAAAATAGAACAATTACTTCTGAACACGAAAACACGCGTCCCACACTTTCAGCCATTATTTTTGCTTGTTTCCTGGCATTGTACCATGAGATCTGCCTCAAAGCTAAAGGGTAAAAACTGTCGAAGCAAGCCAGGACCGCTTTGTGTTCACAATGCACAAGTTAAACGAACTGTGATGCAGACTAAAAGCAAACCGGACTGAGACTGTGGTGTCAGTTTGGTTCGTTTCAAAGGGGTCTGAGTTTGTTTGGCGTGTTCACATATACACAAAAAATGCTGATTACTCGATCTGAGTTTACTTTAAAGGATGAAACGGACCAAGTGTGAAAACACCCTAAGTTGCTAATTTCCACTGAGGAATTCATCACTATTTAAAATTCCTAGAATTAGATTCTGGTGTACCATATCAGGTGAAAATGATTAGAACATCGTTACAGAGCTTTTTGGTGGCGCCTGTCTTATTTAAACCACAGACATTTAGCTTGGTTTGCTTTTGATTGTTGAAGTGAGTGGTATCACCATGGTGAGATCCAAAGAGCTCTCTGAAGCCTTCAGAAAGAAGCTTGTACTGTAGATGCATATAGTGATATAAAAAGATCTCAAGAGAGTTTGGAATCAGCCATTCCACTGTCCAAAAAATAATTTACAGGTGGAGAACATTTAAAACAACTGCCAGCATGGCCAGGGCAGGCTGTCCTAGCAAGTTCAGCTCAAGAACAGACGCCAAGATGCTGAAAGAAGTCTCCAAAAATCATAAAATGTCATCACGGGTCATACAGGAAGCTCATCAGGGAAACATATTAATCACTGCAGCACGTATCCAATGGAAGGATCTTACCTATTTGCTTCGTTAAATCTAGGCGGTGACGTTTTTTTTGCCTGGTAGTGTATATGCCTGCTATGTACATTAATAATTAAAAATTAAAATTTTGGTATGTCTTACTATCACTAGAACTAAAATGATAGGTAATAGATTATAATGGAATTTTAGTTTTGCAAAAAAGAGGACACCGGGGGCAGGGTGTGCTACTGTGTGCCACGCCCACCTCGTTACCTCGTGTTCAGCCCTGATTGTGATCACCTGTGTCCTGTTATGTCTGGCTAGTCTTTTGTATTTAGTCCTCGTCTGAGTCAGTCTTCCCCAGACTTGTCATTGTATTGTCTGTAGTTGTCCGTCTTCCGTGAATAAAACCACGTTTACCCGAAGTCCTGGCTGCAATTCGCCTGCTTTCCGGCTCGCCTGATCCCGAACGTGACACAGGGTACAGAACAAGGTGTCAAAGCAACGCAAATATTGACACTGAAAAGTAATTCTAAATGTAGAAAGTTGGGTAGTAGAGGGTTGGATTAATATCTGAATTTGCATTATGGATTATTGCCTCAAAAATATCAAGATTATCGATACTACCTAAAAATGTGATCATGATTGAGAATGCATTTTACAGTGAATATAAAAAGTGTACTGCTAAAATGCCAGGTTTTTATGATGTAAAAAATGAGACCACGATAAATCATTTCAAAACTTTTTCCACCTTTAGTGAGACCTATAACCTGTACAATTAGAAAAAAATCTATTTGGGGTAAAAAATAAAAAATGAACAATAAGCTAGTTGCATAAGTGTGCATCCCCTTAAACTGATACTTTGTTGAAGATTAAATTATAGTATTCAGTCTTTTAGGGTAGGAGTCTATCAGCATGCCACATCTTGACTTGGCAATATTTGCCTACTCTCCCTTGCAAAAGCGCTCCAAATCTGTCAGATTGCAAGGGCATCTCCTGTGCACAACCCTCTTCAAGCCAACCCACAGATTTTCAACTGGAATTAGGTCTGGGCTCTGGCTGGGTCATTCCAAAACTTTAATTTTCTTCTGGTGAAGCCATTCTTTTGTTGATTTGGATGTCTGCTTGGGGTCATTGTCATGCCAAAATGTGTAATTCCTCTTCATCTGCAGCTTTCTAGCAGACACCTGAAGGTTTTGGGCCAAAATTAACTGGTATTTGGAACTGTTCATAATTCTCTCCATCTTGACCAAAGCCCCAGCTCTAGCTGAAGGAAAACAACTCGAAAGCATGATGCTGCCACCATCGTGCTTCATTGTGGTTATGGTGTTCTTTTTGTGATGTGCAGTGTTGCTTTTATGCCAAACATACCTTTTGGAATTGTGGCCAAAAAGTTCAACCATAACACATTTTAATCCCACATGATTTTGGGAGATTTTTTGCTAAATTTAGCTGGACATGGATGTTTTTCTTTGTTAAAAAAAAAAAGGCCATTGCCTTACCTAAAATAAGTTACGTCAAAAGTGTATTTACACTGTTAAATACAAAAGCAGACTATTTACAAGGTAAGAACTGTTACATATGTATGCAGACATCTCAAATTGAATTGTACTGAATTACCTTGATTTGACAGTCAGGTACTGATTACATGCAATGTTGATATAACTGTAGCCTTCGTCAACTGTAGAATACACTGTTGCCTCATTCCTGCTGGTCTCTGTGGCTGCAAAATACACCATAGAAAAGTAAATGTCTTCAAATGTTGCTTCAATACATCCACATAATTTACTTTTTTCATGATGCCATCTGTTTTGTGAAATGCACCAGTCCCTTCTGCAGCAAAGCAGTCCCACAACACCCCCCTCCATACTTCATGGTTGGGATGGTGTTCTGTGGCTTGCAAGCTTCCCCCCTTTTCCTCCAAATAGGCCATTGATCATTATGGCCAAACAGTTCAATTTTTCATCAGACCGCAGGACATGTCTCCAAAAATTAAAATCTTTGTCCCCAGGTGCAGTTGCAAACCGTAGTCTGGCTTTTTTATGGTGGTTTTGAAGTAATGGCTTTTTCCTCGCTGAGTGGCCTTTCAGCTCATGTCGGTACAGGATTCCCTTTACTGTGGATAATGATACTATCTTACCAGTTTCAGCCAACATCTTCACAAGGTCTTTTGCTGTTGTCCTGTGGTTGATTTACACATTTCGCACCAAAACATGTTAATCTCTGGGACTTCTTGAGCAGTACAATGGCTGCATACTCCCATGGTGTTTATACTTGCATATTATTGCTTGAATGGATGAACAATAGACCCTAAGGCATCTGGAAATTCTACCTAAGGATGAACCAGGCTTGTGGAGGTCCACAGTTCTTTTCCTGATGTCCTGGTTGATTTCTCTTGATTTTCCCATGATGTCACATAACGAGGCTCCAATACATTCACAGGTGTGCCACCAATTAACTCAAATGGTCAATTAACACATCAGAAGCTTCTAAAGCTCAGACTGGAATCATCTGAAGTTTTCTATGTTGTTTAAAGACATAATAAACTTAGTGTATGTAAACTTCTGACTTTGATGAAAGTAATAAAAATAAAAAAAATAAAATGATCTCTCTCTTTATTCCAACATTTAACAAATACAAAAAAATTTTGGTGATCCTAACTCACCTAAAACAGAAAAAGGTTATTCTAATTTAATGAAAAAAAATTGTGTTTTTCTGAAGTGTATGTAAACTTGTATGTAAAAATGTATGTAAACTTCTGGTTTTAACTGTATATCACATGTTAACTGACTTTAAGTAAGAAATATATGTGATTGTAAGGTGCTGAAATCTTTACCTTCATAAGCTTTCTGAGGAAAACAATTCTGTTTTCTTATTCTCTTTATTAGCCTTAGTTTTCCTGTTATTATTTTCCTGCTTTTATGCAAAATGACATTATACTCATCCATAGTTACACTGTGTTCAGAGGGCAGCGTGTGGCTCTGCGGTTCCTTGAGTTAAGCCCTTAACCCCCAGCTACCTGGGTGCTGCTACAGGTGGCTGCTCTTCACAGACAACTTACTCTACAAAGAGCAAGTTCAGGGAGGTGTAAAGACAATTTCCCCACAGGGATCAATAAAGTATCAATTATTATTATTTATAAATGTGAATGGGAACATTTACCTGTTTTTCTGTATGCTTGCTATACATTCAGTGATAGTAAACATAGTTTTTTACTGTCTTTTTATGGGTGAAAATCATAAAGGCAATTATTTGCATGTTTTGTTAATATTTTGGCATCTTTGGGCCGTATACATACATTTCAACAAAACTGTAACTTGCTGATTTGTTGTCTTTTAGCATGAGTCAGAGGGCCATGGTTCTATAACTCTGTATGAAACCATTGGGGAACTAAATGTAAAACCAGAGGTAAGATTTTTTTAACTAAACAATAACACTATTAGTTATACACTTGTAAAGGTTTTGTAAACTTTCTTAACTATAACAACTAACATTCTCCTATATGTAGCACTGATAAGAAGGATTCACTGGCCTTGGAATTTTTGTCATTTTGTTGCAGACATTTTGGTGCATTGCAAAGACGTGGTTTATGTGGAGATAAAACAAACTAAATACATACAAAGCCCACAGAGTTACTATCAGCCTCTCAGAGTAAACTGATCAACTCAAAATTGAATATCTGCCATTTTGGCAAATCCCTCTACAGTCTGTGTTAATGAGTTTTCCTGGACAGACAAATCTTGTATTACATTGATCTGTTATTTTTCACTCCTCAGACGGTATATGACCGGGTGGATTTGAATCGTAGCTGTGCACCTGCTCCATCTCCCCTGAAGAAAGTGCTTTAATGACTGGAAACCCTACATGTGAATTCCAAAACACAAGATATTTATGCGAGCATACATTTATCCATTGGACTGAAAACTGCATATCCAATGCAAGCTTGCAATAAATGTAAATCAGATAAATAAGACTGAGACAGCTGAAACATTTTAAAGATATGTTTTTCCAAGGTAAATTGGAATATGGTCTATTTTATCAATGTACCCATTCTTTATATCTTCAGTCGCTTATCCTGTAAAGAGTTGCCAAGGGCTTGCAGCTTATCAGCAGCAGATAGAGCAAAATACTGATTATGGAATGTGATGATAAATTGAGTTTATATAGGACAATTACTACTTTTGATTTTGAAAAAGTAATATTTTAAAAGATACGCATTACTATTTACATTTCTTTGAATGCTTAAAATATGAGGCACATAAAAGCACAAGAGTCAGCATGTACTTCTACACAGTTAATGTATGATTTTCATGATGTTGTTTGATTTGTATGTTTTTCTCATGTTTCATATTTGCTCTAAACTGTAAAACAGACAGTCATCACACAACCAAATTTCAATATTTGAGAAACTGTTTTTAAAATAAAACAATTTCTTACAAAGTTATACCTATGTTGAAATTGTATAAAATAGTTCAGTTTTTACTATATACATCATTAACATTGTATTACCTTGAAAAAATATGTAATTTATTATAAAAAATACACACAAAGATTTTGGTCATTGGTATTATAGGAAATCATACTATTTTTCATCATAGGGTGTGTCCAAAATCAAACACTTACTTCCTAAATATTTGATAAATAGTAGGAGAAATGTAGTATGAGAGGTGAACAGAATATTAACCGATGGAGACTAAGCTATCCCATAAGGCCATTGGAGCTGCAAACGGAGATGAAGAACATCACCTGCTCAGAAAATTGTGTCAAGATGGCACAGAAGGTGCTGTCTGTATATAAATTTAAGTAAAAACCAATACCTACATATGCATATATTTTTTTGGTTGAGTGTTTTTAGCAGTTTTTTAACATTTGCAGGAGTTAAGCTACATTACTGGTATTGGGTCAGTTATTATGTGAGATGGCGACTGTAGTATGCTTGCGTGCATGTGTGCTGTTCTCATGCATACATACAGTTAGTATTTGGACATTCATACAAGTTTTCTAATTTTCTCAGTGTATACCACCACAATGGATTTGAAATTAAGCAAGCAAGACATGACAGAAGTATAGACTTTCAGTTTTAATTTAAAGGGTTTAACCAAGGTATTGCATTAAGCTTTCAGAAATTACAGCCATTCTTCACAGAGTCCCTCCATTTTTAGAGGCTCAAAAGTAATTGCACACAGTAATATTATATAAAATATATGTATATGTTTTGGGTCATTATCAATTTCCATTGTAAAGCAGCTTCCAATCAGTTTTGCAGCATTTGACTGAATCGGAGCAGAGAGTATAGCCCTATACACTTCACAATTCATTCCGCTACTTCTGTCAGCAGTCACGTCATCAATAAACACCAGTGACCCGGTGACATACATGCCCATGTCATAACTCTGCTTCCACCATGTTTGACAGACAATGTGGTATGCTTCAAATTATGAGCTGTCCCCTTCTTTCTCCATACTTTTCTCTTCCCATCATTCTGGTTTCATCTGTCCACAGAACCTTATTCCAAAACTAGGTAGGCTTTTATAGATGCTTTCTGGCAAAGTCTAATCGGGCCCTTCTGTTCTTCATGAGGTAAACCCTCTTTATTTAAAATCAAGAAGGTGTCTTTTTATTGTAGACTTTGACAGTGATATGCCAACCTTCTCAAGAGTGCTCTCAACCTGGGCTAAATATTATGAAGGGGTTTTTCTTCACCAAGGAAAGTATTTAGTTGTCTTCCGTGGTCTCCCAGGCCTTCTGGTATTGCTAAGCTCACCAGTGCATTCCTTCTGCTGTACTTGGCCACAGAAACATCCCTCTTATGGGTCCAACAAAAGTCCACAAGTAGCCTGGGACCCTGTCTGTTAGGCTCGCGGGGAAAGACGAGGCAGGAAGGCGAGAATCCACCGGTAAACGGGTTTATTGAGAAGACACGGGGAAGACGGCGACTAAACATCAATGACAGATCTGGGGGATACTGACTCAGACACAGACTAAATACACAAGACAAGCCGAAAAATAACAGGAAACAGGTGATCACAATCGGGCTAGTACACGTAGGTAATGAGGGGGCGTGGCACACACGAGGATCGAACGAGCCGGTCATGACACTGTCTCAACATGTCGAAACGTGTTATAACCTGTAAACTCTGGCAAAACAGACTTACAGTACTTTGCTCCCTTCTGTAAATTATAACAAAAATAATTCGAACAAAATTGGCTGTTTCTCAAAAACCTTATGTGATGTGAAGACGTTTATTAATCAGCATCAAAAAATCTATCTGGCATACCAAAAATTATAAAGGAAACAAAAACCTTGTAAACCAGTGTTACTCTTGAGCCTCTGAAAATGGCTGTAATCTTAATGTAATACCTTTGTTAAACCCCTAAAATTACAGCTGAACGTCTGCATTTTCTACACATCTTGATTGCTTGATTTGAAATCCAATGTGATTGTATAGAGAGAGAAAATTATAAAAATTGCATCAATGTCTAAATACTTATGGACCTAACTGTACAATTAGTGCATACACAGGAAGCATCTCAAGGAATGAGAAGGTGAGTCCATGCTTATCATTATATTTAATCTATTTTATTTCACTAACTTGTACATCTCACTGTTGTAATGCACCACATGCAAAACAGTTAACCAAACTTTCACAATGATTTAAAAACTTGTCCCTTAAATTGCAGTGATATGGTATTGTTCTGTTTTTGCTTCCCAAAGTACATGATTTTGCTGCCATTTTGCTGTTATCGTCTTATACAGTGCTGTGTGGCTCTTTTGTTTGCTGATATACTGTGTCTTGAGATCTGAAAAAGTTACATGTGCACACAAGTGCTTTCTCTTGCCAGCGAACTTTAGATACTGTAGTGTAGAGCCTTGCAATATGGAAAGTACTGTCTCTGACATGAATAAGTATTATTTTGCTAAAGAAAAATGATCAAGCCATTACAATGATAAAGTGGGAACCAACTATCATTCTGAATTGTGGTACTCAGGAGCATACTTACACTGACATTTTGACAGTATATGTAAGCATTCTGACTCATGGTTAAAACGATGGTAATTGTACTTTTAATTTTGGTGGCACCAACTAATTCATTGGTGTAATTATTTGCTTTTGAGATACGAGTTAATTGTTTGGGCAAGTTACAGACTTTTGCAGCTAAACCACAATGTTATACTATATACATTAAGTGTTTTGAAAAATGCTCTTATAGTCTTTAGAATGTTATGTACTGTTTCACAAAATGTGCCAAAGCAATTGAGAAAAACTGTAAGAGTATCTTGTTGGAATAATGGGAGTAGAAATGTTGGACTAATCAGTTTTTGTATTGTTCTTTTAGTTACAGTTGTTTAAATTGCACGTCTGTTCTACAAGACCATATTCATTTTTTGCAATGTGGGGTATGAAGTTGCCTTTAAATTCAAAATAAATAAATTAATGAATATGAGGCAGATTTCAAATGTAATTGATGCAACATATTGTTTTACAGTGTGCAGCACGCAGAAACAGTGCCACGTGGAAATGCAATGCACAAGAGAGATTGATTTCAGTGAGTGATGTGAAGAGAATGTGACACAATGAAAAGCAAAACCATCATTCCTTTGCTTGGCATTTTATTTAACTACCATCCAGAAAAACAATGAGAAGGGTTTACATCACACAAAATGTTACAAGGAAATTGGTCCACATCTCACCAAAACACAATGGCCATCTTTGCTCTGCTCCTCGGCTCAGATTCATTTTCAAAATGTTCACCAGGAAGTGTAATCACTGTCCAATCACAGCACTTTAGCAGGCAGGGGACATGGTCGCAGTGTGTGGATACAGTTAAAATACACCTGAGATCCAGAGAACCGCACCTGTGTAGTGCATTTGGTGTGCAACTCATCAGGAGGCCTAAGACCCTCTTACACCTGGAGGATGAGGGATCAGACAGAGAGCAGCTTCAGACTGCATTTGTTTCTTTCACCAGCAGAGGGCAATGTCACCATCAGCTGCACTGCTGCTAATGCTGCCAGTCAGATGTCCTGCAATCATACAGTGAGGCAGGGGAGTTTATAGCTATTGAAAAGATCAGGGGCTAAGTCAAGTGTACCTGGGGCTTTACTTTTTTTTTTGGAAAAAAGATTGGCATCAGGCCTAAAATACTTAGACCCAACGATGCCCATGCAGTGAGGTGCATCCCCACAAGTGATCAAACCACAGATAATACAAGCGCACACATAGTGACATCTGCATATATAAACATAGTACTATGAAGAGTTATATGTAGGCTAATCTTTCAGAAGTCAAGACACGTGTAAGTAATAATCATTGAGTATGTGAAAAAGATTAAGTAGCAATAGAGGGTAGAGGCAGGTGAATGGCAGTTACTGTTCACAGGGTACCTGTTGGTGTGAAATGGCAATGGCTTGCAAGCACATACATATATATAGACACCCACACAAACAAATAAATAAATAATCAGGGTTTTGCATATATAGTGGTGCAGCACTCAAAAAAATAACTTGTTAAGTGAACGTAATACAATTATGGAAAGAATTTCCACCTAAATCAAATGCTTTAATTTAGCGAGAAAGAATTGTAACATATTTACAAAGGTGGGATCTGACTTGATTTGTAAAAATCTAAAGATTTGTAAAAAGGGTTAGTAAAAATCCACCTTTTGATGAAGTAGTTTCCTATCACACTGAAAAAATGAGGAAAATCCAACCTTTCCTTAAAATAAATTTATTGAAAGAAAAACAAATCCATCAACAAAAACACATGTGCCACAATTAATGGCACCCCTATTTTTAATATTTTGTACAACCTACCTTTGCCAGTATAACAGCACTGAGTCTTCTTCTATAACATTTTATAAGGGTGGATAATACAGAGCAGGGCATCTGAGACCATTCCTCTATACAGAATATCTCCAGATCATCCAGGGTCCTAGGCCATCTCTTGTCCACTCTCCTCTTCAGCTCAGCCTACAGGTTTTCAGTGGGGTTCCGGTCAGGGGACTGAGATGACCATGGCAGAAGCTTGATTCTGCGGTCAGCTAACCATTTTTGTGTTGATTTGGACATGTGTTTAGGATCACTGTCCTGCTGGAAGATCCAATGACGGCCCAGTTTTAGTTTCCTGGCAGAGGCAGCCAAATTTTGATTTAAAATGTCCTGGAATTTCATGGAGTCCATAATGTCATGTACCTTAACAAGGTTTCCAGGGCCTTTGGAGGAAAAACAGCCCCACAACATCACAGAACCTCCACCATATTTTGCATTTGGGATAAAGTGGTCAGATCTCTGTAGGTGGGTATACCTACTTTTGGTCTGGTCAGTCTGATGGCTGCCATACTCAGGGAGTTGCTGTTGCCAAAGCGGAACAGCTCCTTCTGATGGTGTCTGACATCACTCCTTTCAATGAGTGTATTATGAGACTCAGGTAAGGCATTCCTTGGGTATCTTGTCTGTTGTGTCAATGTACAGTATGTTCTGACTGCGGTGAGTGATATTTGGTTGAGGGAGACATTTTACTCGCAATTTCACTCAGTGGTTGAAGGGTGCCCACGAGGTCACATTCCTCTGATCATGGGTGACTTCAATGCGACCGCTGGCACTGACAGGGCTGGCTACCAGGATTATGTTGGTTCCCATGGGTTTGGAGACCGTGGTGAAAGTGGCTCCATGTTCCTTGACTTTGCGAAAGGTCAGGAACTACGAGTCGCTGGATCCTGGTTCCAACGCCCTAAGCCACATCGTTGGACTTGGTACTCCAATATTGGTGGTGCGGCGAAGGAGATCGATCACATCCTTGTGGGTAAACGCTGGAGGCTCCTGCAGAATTGCAGGGTCTACAGAAGTACCCGGTTTGTGAATTCTGACCACAGACTTGTTGTTGCTACTCTGAAGATTCAGCTTAAGTCCAGTAGGCTACCACCTACTAGGAGAACGAGGCTGGACTTAGCCAGACTCCAAGATCAAGCTGTTTCTGATGAGTTTGCATGCAATTTGTCTGAAGAACTTGCAGACTTGGGTACAACTGCTGACTCTAATGTGATATGAGAGACCTTCCGTGATAAGACCCTGAAGGTTGCCGAGGGTTGTGTTGGTGTTGCCAGTGTTCCCAGAAGGAGGTGTTTCATCTCGCAGGGCACCCTGGATAATATCGAGAGGAGTCCCAGCACACAACTTGGTGGCAACTCCAGTCTGTACCAGGAACTGAGAAGGACGGCTGTGAGGGCTCTGAGGGCTGATAAGGAGGCGTTTGTTAGACAAATCTGTGAGCAGGTGACACACCATATTTGGTCTAGTGAATTGTTGAAGCTCACTATAGCTTCTCGAAGCTGACGCTCCGATCAGCTGTGAACCTCCCAATCTCATTGATATTGCACGGGTGGTGAATCAGCTGGGGGTAGGGAAGGCCACAGCTGGTGGTAAGGCTGTGCTCCTAGCATTGCAGGCAATCTTTGCTTCCATTTGGGAGTCAGGCATCATCCCAACTGACTGGAAAACGGGACTTGTGGTCCCTATCTGGAAAGGGAAGCGTGATCGCCTGGATTGTGGCAGCTACAGGGGGATAACACTGCTTTCAGAGCCGGGTAAGGTCCTTGCTAGGGTCATCCTTAACAGGATCCGTGAACACTTGCTTGTCTGTCAGTGACCTGAGCAGTCTGTTTTAACCCTAAGAAGTCTACCATCAACCGTATCCTTGCACTGAGGGTTATCATTGAAGCCAAGCACGAATATCAGCAGAGGTTCTTTGCAGCCTTTGTCGATATTCGTAAAGCGTTCAACTGAGTTGATTGAGTTGCCCAGTGGGACATCCTGAGACTTTGCAGGATCCCCCCGAAGTTGCTGGACATCATGGCCAGCCTGTAAACTGGTACTGTGAGTGCTGTGCAGAGTCGAGGGAGAATCTCTACGTTCTTCCCAGTTGATTCTGGGATTTGCCAGGGGTGTGTTCCTGCTCCTACTCTGTTCAATGCTTGTATGGTCTGGGTGTTGGGCAGGATCGTGGGGTCCAGCAGTTGTGGGGCAGCTGTTGGTGAAGAAAGATTTACTGATCTTGACTTTGCCAACGATGCTGTGATCTTAGCGGAATCAATGAAGGCTCTGATCGGGGCTCTTGAGAGACTGAGCGAGGAGTCTGAGTGTCTGGGATTGCGGGTGTCCTAATTAAAGACCAAGATCCAGGTATTTAATGACTTCTTAGGCACAGCTATCTGTAGTGTGTCTGTCTGCGGGGAGAATGTCAACCTTGTCTCTGGTGACTCTTCCTATGAAGTCAGTAGATGGATTGGAAGAGCATGGGGGTCATGAGGTCGCTGGAAAGGGGTGTGTGGCATTCCCGATATCTTTGCAAGAGGATGAAGGTCTATAGAGTCCTGGTGCTCCCTGTCTTGCTATATGGCTGTAAGACATGGATGCTATCCAGTGAGCTGAGACAAAGACTGGACTCCTTCATATTGTCTCTCTTCGGAGAATCCTTGGGTACCGCTGGTTTGATTTTGTGTCGAACGAGCGGTTGCTAGAGGAGTCCCGGATGAGGCACATTACCTGCATTGTAAGGGAGAGTCAGTTACGGCACTATGGACATGTGGCGTGTTTCCCTGAGGGTGATCCGGCTCGCAGGATCCTCACTGCTGAGGACCCATGCGGCTGGACCTGGCTAAGGGGACACCCATGTAACACCTGGCTGCAGCAATTGGATAACCATTTCCAGAGGGTGGGACTGGACCGTGTATCTCCCTGGGGGATTTCTGGCCGGGATCCCGAGCAGTTTCGCTGTGTGGTGGGCGTGGCAACGTGCTGCATCAGCACATGCTCTCCAACCTGGCCTGACCTGATTGAATTTGGTTCCAGCCAAAGTTGTAGTAGCGTTTCGCCAACTCCAGACGCTTCTGTTTGTGGTTAACTGACGAAAGAAAGCTTATTCTGGCATACTTTTCGAAATAATCTGTTAGCATGAAGAGGGTGTCTGATAGTTTTTTCAAGACATAATTTTACTTGGTCTTGTAATTCACCATCAGTCATCCTTGGGGAATTTTTGCCTCTCTTACGATCCTCCTCACTGTACGTGGGGGAAAAATAAACTTGGGTCCTCTTCCAGGCAGGTTTGTAACAGTTCCAGTTGTTGTCCACTGTTTTATTATTGCCCTAAAAGTAGAAATGGGCATTTTAAGGTGAGTAGCTATTTTCCCTGACTTATGAAGGTCAATGCACTTCTCCCTCATTTAGTTTGTATGTTCTCTTATCTTTCATATGTTGATGGATGACTAAGGGAATTTAGCCCCTGTGTCACCTCATGTTTGTATCCCAGTTAATCAGGAAGTAATGGACTACAGCTTGAAGGTTCCTATTCACTCCACTCAACTCAAAGATGTACAATTTACAGGGGAAATTGCTTCAGTTACATTGTGCTCACTATAATTTCCAGGGGTACCAATAATCATGGTAAATGTGTTTTCGTTAAAAAGAATTATTTCTTGAAGGATTTTTATTTCATTGGAAGTGGAAATTAGCAGGAGAACATTTTTAAAATGAATTTGAGGAAGCACTTCTTTACACAGCTGTCATACCTGATTGTCCGATCCTTCCATGTGCCACACCCCCCTTGTTAACCTCAAGTGAAATCCCGATGTTACCAGAGGTTTCTTGTTGTTTCTTTAAGTCCTGTGTATTTAAGTCCACGTCAGAGTATGTATCCCCAGTTCCGTCATTGAAGCCTTTCTTCATGTTGTACCTCGTTTGCCTGTTCTACCGAATAAACCCCTGGTTCCTGATTCCCCATTCCCTGCTCGCCCGACAGTGGTTATGACACACAGCAGGTAGTTAGAGTATGGAACATTCTTCCTGCTAGTGTAGCTCAAGCTAAAACCCTGGGTTCCTTTAAATCAGAGCTAGATAAGATTTTAACAGCTCTGAGCTATTAGTTCAGTTCTCCCCAAACGAACTTGAGGGGCCTAATGGTCTCCTCTCGTTCGTAAATTTCTTATGTTCTTAATAAATTTATTTCAACACAGCAAATGTGCCAGTGTTAAATTAACACTGCATGGTGTCTATATGGGTCCGCACCATTCAGTGTTACCTTTAACACTTTTCAGTGTGCATTAAGTGTTGTTTTTACAGTGTTAATATTTATTAACTCTTATAGTGTTCAATTTACAACCTAGAGTGTTAAGACAATGTGTCTCCACCTCTTCCCAAATTGCAAGCCCATATGGGTGGCACACAAGTACAAAATGGGTGGCCCATATCTGCCCCATTTTAATGTACTCTCATTTGAACTGTCACGATCCACCGGGAAGCAGGCGACGGAAACCGTGAATATGAAGAAAAGGGCTTTATTCGTGGGGAAACTCCAAAGACAACACGCGACATTACAATGACCGGACTGGGGAAACAAACTGAAACACAGACTAAATACACTGAACTAATGACGGTAACAGGAAACAGCTGATGAACACGGGGAATCCACATGGAGTTAACGAGGGGGCGTGGCACACGAGAGGAGCGGACGATCGGGGCAGGACATGAACTCATTTGGGCATTCAGCTGCTGTGTTTTACTAACCCACCATAATAAGAAAGACTCAGACTAACATAGCCTTTTATCTTTTTATTTAAGTGTTATTTCACTTCAGTTCTTAATAGCCAAAGAACTGGGGTCATGTAAGTTGAAAAACATAAAAAAACTGTCATTATAAATGTATTTATTTAAGCATGAGTAAGATAGGTTTCTTTTATTGGGATAAAAAAGAACCAGTCAAGCTCTCCAAAGAACCACCTGTGGTATAAAAGTGAGTGAAACGTGTAACACCAGTCACCAAACATGGATTATTAAGCTAGACTGTGTTAGACTGCATAACATAATTTAGCAGGGCTGAGAAAAGGTGAGAGATATCTTAATGGTTGAAGGAGTGTATTTCTGCTAAAGCAGATATAATGGGTGGTGGCCTTATTGCTTTTAGACCACAACTTGGGATAGAAGAACAAATCAAATTGCTCATTTAATATTCAGATTTTCATTAAGCTTAATTTTTAGAAACACACCACGATCGAGGATGGTATGGCACTGATATTAGTCTTTACCACATTCTATTATTAGTTTTTCTGGGTTGCCTGTGTATGCTGATTTGTCTGAATAGTGTAGTTCTTACATATGTGCATCCCTCAACTGCAGCGGTATACCTGTACATGCATACATCCACATCCCATCTGAAAAAGCTGGACGTTGTTGATCATTCTGCTTTGAGATTTGTAACTGGTGCTGCAGCAAGAACACATCACTGTGATCTTTATGACATGGTGCAATGGACATCATTACAGCTTAGAAGGAAATCTCACTGCCTAGTATTTATTGCAAAGGCTTTAATGGGTAAACTACCTCAGTACATATGTAATCTACTGACACTTCGCACTAATACTTACAGTACGCGTTCATCAGTAAAACTCCTAGGCAAATCCGCTTTTTGCTCATATGCACCACATGAGTGGAATTCATTACAAAACATTCTAAATTTGGACTCCCT
>JABJVO010000178.1:0-17126 GCA_026770805.1 Boulengeromyrus knoepffleri
GAAGATTTGCGCACGCCTTGTGGTCGTAGTGTGAGCGGTATCGGAGCGAAATTGGAGCGAGACAGAGCGACCGCTCCGCGCTCTGACCAAATTTCGCCCGCTCCGCTCCTCGCTCACGCTCCGCTCCACTCCGCTCACATGCTCTGGTGCTGCTCCATTTCACTTTTGTCATATTTGCTCTATCTGCCAAGCATGCTGTTAACAAACATACAACTGAACCACACTTTCACACTTGTTAATAAAAGCCCACCTGGTGGAGACTATGATGCAATATAGATCACGGCCCATTTACACACACTCATCTACAATGTAAACATTGCAAAAACAATTTAAAGCAGTAATATACAACCCTCCAGATCCAGATAATATTGGATATGTCAGAAATGATTGCACCAGTATATTAAACAGTATGACTTCCTCAGTATCTAATAAAATACACAAACACATTGTGCACTTTACCACAATTACACTAACTTTGTCTGAAATGGAAGTAAGGCTAATTACCCAGCAATTAGTAGGAATGACTCTGTCCTGGACCTCAGTGAGTCTCGCTGTCACTGTTGCATTAAACCTCCAGGGCTGGGGGCTTGAATCCCATGTAGCTGCATGTTCTTTCCGTTATTCATCGTATGTGTGTGAGTATGTATGCTGCAACGGACTAGCTTCCCATCCAGTGTGATCTCCTGTTCTGGATCAGTGGTTAGAAGATGGGTGGATGGCTATGTCTGTTCTATAGATTGGAATAATATCTGTTATTTCCCAATATTGGATATTCATCCCGTCACTGATTTCTCAAAAGTGAATAATAATCAATTATATATAAATATATCAAAGTATCAATTTCCAATACTCTTGGAAGTTCCAGATATTTTTTGTTATTTTATTACTTTAAGGTCTTATGTCCCTCACATTCACTTCTCCAATGCAATGGGGAATAAACAAACAATCTGGTCAAACGTGTTCAGAAGATACAAAATAATTAATCATCCAGTGAGCCATTTTGCGATTTCACTCTAAAAAGTACTGAAGGCCATAATTAAAAGACATAACTGTATGTGACAAACTGAAGACTCGAAGAAGTTAAATTGCTTTATATATGGGGCAGATCTATAGGCCAGATGCCAAAGATGGAGATACCACAATCATTTATATTTCCAAAAGAATTAAGTCATCACAAACAATTACTGCACTGCATTTTCTCCTTTAGACCTAAGCTGGATCTGTTTGAGAGTCACATGAGCAGAGTAATCATAAAGAGATCAGTGCTTATCCTTCCACTTGTTTACAACCTCCAATTTCAGACAGAGGATATGTTTTTAAAGGAGCGTAGTGTCAACTGGCTGGGACATGTTTGAGTTTGTGCAGATGGCGTCAGAGTCCCGCCAGATGGATGTAACAGTGTGGTGTCTGGCACATACGACTTTTCCTCAGTGTGAAATGGATACAGAAGAAAAGCCCAGTAGAAATGAAGGCTATTTGAATACTTTCCCCTGATTTTCCCCAGCATTATTACATTCTAGATTTGTATTACACTCTTTGGTTTGAAACATCTACCTAGTTAGTAGACAGTTAACATGCTCTGCTCTGATTTACATGCCTATTTCGTTACATCTCTCTTTGTGCCAAAAATCTCATGTGGACATACTGTATAACAGATGCATTGAATGAAGGATTGATACAAGAATCACCAACGACAGCCAATAACTCACAGGCAACAAAACTATTGTATACACATACCAAATAAGGTGAGATAGCCTCGCTAATATAAATCTTGCTGAACCTGATCTTAACCTTGCATGTTCTCAGTACCAGTTGGTTCCAACAACACAGGATTCCCATGAATTATTTTGAATTTAAAATAAAATGTTGTAATATAATGACCTTATACATGAATTGCAATGTGTTGCATGCCACTCCTCACAAACTTGTCTTCAGTGTCCTTATAATTTTGTTATGATCACTGTTTGTAATCTACAGTACCAGTCAAAGTCTGGACATACCAACTGAAAATATTTTTTTTTTCAACAAGATAATGACTCTATGCACACCTCGAGGTTATGCAGTAAATATTATCTGGTGAACAAGGAAAGGATGGAGTGCTGTGACAAATGACCTGGACCCCACAATAACTGTGTTATTTTTGTGACTCACTTTACTGCAAAGCAAATTTACCTTTTGGGTACGAATAAAGTTGAACTGAACTGAACTGAATCTAAACCCTGTAGAGCTGGTTGGGGATGAGTTGGATCGAAGAGTAAGAGCAAGGTAGCCAACTGATGGCCAGAACTTGTAGAAACTGCTTCAGGACTGTTGGAGAAGCGTTCCAGGTGGCACGCTTCCATCTGGAAGCTTGTTGAAAGAATGCAAAAAGTCTTCCATGCTTTCATCAGAGTACTAGGGCGCTATTTTGAAGAGCATACATTTTTGAGAAAATCCTGAGATGACATTTCTCTTAGTCATCGTAATATTTAACATGTATTACTTCATTGCCTCAAAGCTTTTTATTAAGGTGAATAACACAGCTAAAATAGAGATTAATGCTTTAAAAGCAGGTGTGTCCTGACTTCTGACTAGTACTGTATGCTGGTCAGTTACAGTTTACAACCACCAAATGGTCTTAATTGAAATAAGACCTCAAAATTCAACTTTTCATACTGTAATCTTAGAGTTTCTACCTACAGCAATGACAGACACCCTGATTTACTATAAAGCAGCCAAAGAGAAAACACAACCAAAGAGGAAGTATTCAGATAAAACTGAAACACAACAGACACTGACCCCCACCATCTAGTATTTCACTGGCCAGTGTTCAGTCACTAGAAAACAAATTATGAAGTACTACAGTACTTTCTTGTTTCACTCAGACAAACATGACCACTATTATACAAGGCTCTGCCATACAGTTGAATGGCTTAACTGAATTGGACTGAACCATCCTGGAGGAAAAGCAGGGGAGGAATATGTTTGATAATGTGATGCACAGTACTACATGCATTTAGCTTCACTAACAGTCACAATCATCTGATGCTGTTATGCCTTCACTGTTAACATACTGACCGTCCTTGCAGATAAGCATGTCATTGTACCAAGTACATCCAGAGGTATGGGGATGGTGTGCAGCTCAGTGGGTTAGGCTGCTGTGCCTGCGATCAGAAGGTCACCAGTTCAAGTCTCAGCATTAGCACAGGAATTTCACGGTTGGGCCCTTAAGCGCCATCTGAGCCTGCTTTCTGAATTGATATTGGTTTGGATAAAAGCATCTGCTAAGTAGATGTCTTAAACAATTGAGGTGCAACTGATTATTCAGGTTGGATTTAGAGGCTGCTTTGATGACAGTGGCTGTTGTTGACATTCATGTCAGTTATGCTTACATATCTTACCAAAATGGATGATACGAGATAGAGAAGTAATAAAGTTGAAAAGTTGTGGAGGGTCAGCATGTGAATACAAATTGTAAATGACTTCTAATGGTTAAGTCTAAATTGAACCTTATTTCCCAGTCTATAGTATACATATTTGCACAAGCATAAAAAAAACACATTCAGCCTAAATGACGGCAATGATACATACCATTTTGAAGGTAATTCTCCAGAAAACTTTCAAGCATAATGTAAAAGCAACTAGTTACACATTTGGAGTAAATATCTCAGCATGATGCCTTCTGTGGTTGTTTTCCGGTGCCAGAATGGATTCCATTTTCATTCAGTTGAGCAGCTAAAGGTAAAGCTACTGGCAGAATCTCACTGGCAGTTATATATTGCATCACTCTCTTCGATAAAGGGCCCATTAATCGTTACAAATATTGCATATGCTTTTGCCCCATTTTAAATATGCTAAGCAGTTTCTATGTCCTTGATTTGACAAAATTGAATATTGTGCTTTTCTGGACCTTTAACCTTGTAAGTTTCCCAACCACTGATTTCAGATATATGCATTACAGATTCTGAAATAAGTAAGACTATCATACACAAATCTTTTTGGGATGCTGACATTATGAATGGAGAAGAAACATTAACGTTTCACAGCTCAACTAAAGTACTGATAACTAATATTTTGGAGAGTAAAGCACAGATGTGTCCAGAAATGCCTATAGTTTGTGTTCTGATGTGTTATACGTACAATTCATTAGCAAAGAGCATCTGCTAAAGTACCTGTGAAGCACTGTATTTAGTAATGAGTGCTTGGATAATTTCTTCAGAGAGCTGTTAAACTCAATGGAAAAAGTTCCTTCAGTGCTAGGCTTTCATTATTAATTCTTCTGATCTACATTATGAAAGGACCCAAAAATCCCATCAGTCGTAAATACTTTCATAGCAGAAATTTAACTGTATAACCTCAAGGTCTTACCAGTATTTCTATACCATGTTAGCTCTGGGCTTGAGTTGAGTAATTGCAGTGGGGTGTTATTCACTAGATTGGATGTACTTCAAAGATGGAGACACAATGACCTTTTCAAAGACTGCATGAGATGCAGTTCTGTGACTTCCTGCTGTAGGAGGTATGATGATCACGATAGTCATACAATATACAATTTACCACCTATAATACACAGCTTACCACAAACTAAATAGACCTTTCCAATCGACTATGCTGTGCCCCACATCTGCGTGACTATTATAACAGAGCACTAGGCTCACAAATAGGTAAGTGAGTTCATCAACAAGGAAATACCACAGATCTTTAGAGAAGTCCATGTTATTTTGGCATGAGAATGTGACCGATATTACGCAGCATTATGAAGCCTATCAGGACCGAGTCAGATATTGCATACAGAGGCCCAGCTGATAAAAACAAGCTCAAGTTGTCTACATTGTATCGGTTTTAGGACTGGTGTGTGGTTCAGCAGGCTAAGGCCTTATGCCTATGAACAGAAGGTTCTGGTTCAAGCACAGCCTTAGCAGAATAATCACATGCCTGTGGGCCCTGGAGCAAGGCCCTTAACCCCCTGCTCCCTGGGCTCCACAAAGTGGCTGCCCCCTTGCTGTCACCCCCCCCCCAAGATAGCTCTCATTTCTATGAAAAGCAAGATAGGGCAAAGTAAATTTCCCTAGGAGGATTAATACAGTATCATTATTCCATTCTAAAAAGCAGAATTTACATTTAGACAGTAAGTTTAAGAACGTCATATTCTGTGTAACAGTTATACGATTTGTCTGTTAACTCTAAATATGTAGCATTGAGTGAGAGATACTGTGAGAGCACACCACAGACACAGAACTGGGGGTCAAAACCACAACCTTGGGGGTGTGAAGCCAGACAGTGCTACCCACTGAGCCAAGAAACCACCCTGAATAATGTCCCCCAAAACATTAATAAGAATTTATCATAAAATATTTGGATTGTGGTATTAAATGTCATTGGCAGAACTACAGCAGTTATCTTTTAGCCTTAGACTAGTGTAACTTTACCCTCAGGTTTTCAGCGCAGCTTGAAAACTGTTTTAATATTCAATCATGCGGAACTCTACATTGCAGCATGTAACACTGTCGTCCATCTGCCCATCTTTCATCTGTTTATCCAGTATACTATCTTTGGGACCTGGAGTCTATCTCAGGCAGCACAAGGCACTCGGCAGAGGACACCCTGAATGTGACGCCCCTAACACTAAAGTCAGTCATAATTATCACCATCACCATACTGCAGTGAAACACTCTTTTGGTGGTAACTTAGTAATTGCTCTTGATGGACATTTTTTTGTCAGCCAAGATGTACCTGAAAACCACATTGCTTGCACATTTCACGTCATTAAGTCATAAACTGACATTTACTTGCTAAATGACAGGGTCACTTTCATTGTGTGTTTTTCACTGTCAGTGTTGTTATTTTCATTAAGCAGTATGTCTATGTAGAAATGTTAAAGATAAGCCATCATTTTCGCTGCCTTTTATAGACATAATAAAAAACAATCGCAGAATAAATCACAATGAAAGAAAATCTACATGCAAATCCAACATATTTCAAAATATAAAATAGTTTATGTTCAAATATACTACACGATCAAATATAGAATATATATCCAAATATGACCAATACAACATAACATAAGATTACAGCAAGACAAAACAAAACAATAGTCAGTAATGGTTATAAAAGTATAACTTTTCATTTTTTCAGTGTTCTGCTTATTTTCATTGTTTTTGATAATAAAAAGCAAACACAATTTGAGACCAGATCCTTTACGTGTCTGATGCTTCATTTTCTGTTTACACCCTTCGTCTTTTCATATTCATATAACAATTTAATTTTGGACCAATTCATCTTCCATAGACAATGTGGTCCACATCCTTTCTAATCAAACCGAGATTAAACAGGGATTCCTGAAGTCCCAGAGCATCAATCGCAGAGCCACACCTGTCAAACCGCAGTGTTGTGCAAAATAATTTGACCCTTTGTCTTTCAAGTGATGGGACCAAATAGCAGAATTTATATCAATACCAATATATTTATATATAAAATTTCATTATTCTTCTGGAACTGGAGAACACCACTGTAATTATATACATAGTATAGCTAACCTTGCTTGCCACTGTGTACCCACTGGTGCGAGAAGAAAATCCTTTAGGGATGCAGCTGCAGTAATATGTGTAATTTTCACTCACAAAGCCACATTAAAGACCAAATTACTCATGCAGTTTTTGCAGATTCAGTACTCAATGAAGGTATTAGTTTGGTCTGAGATTAAACTGAAATGCATGAACATACTTCTGAGTCCCTTCAGTAATCAGATCCCTCCACTTTTCCAGACTTTGCTGTTCCAGATGTTTCGGATGAATTGATTCTTTCATTGCCATCAATCAACACAAAATATTCCATTATTAAAAACTGAAAATTTTAATAATTTTCACAAATATAAAACAAATAAAAGCTGAAATCCCCTTTTAACTGAGGTATCTGGAGCCTGCCACTTTGTAGGATAACCTTTCGCAGCAATAACAGCTGCACGTCTTTCTTGCTGTCCTCCTACTAGCTTGGCACACCTGCATTCAGACAATTTCTCTCCCTTGCAGATCCACCCACAAGGGATGGGAAATGTGGCCGAAGCATGATATCCAGACTTCTCTACAGATTTTCTGTGGGTTTCATCTCCAGGACTTGGCTGGGTCACTCAAGGACATTCAGAGACTTGTTCTCACATCACTCCAGCACTATCTTGGCTGCAAGCTTCTGGTCGTTGTCATGCTGAAAGGTGAATCTTTGCTCTACTCTAAGTTTCTGTGCACTCTGGAGGAGGTTTTCTTCAAGGACCTTTCTATATTTGGCTTTGCTCATCCCTCAGTGCTGGCCAATTTCCCAGGCGCTGCCATTGAGAAGCATCCCCTCGGGATGAGGGTGTCATCACCATGCTTCACTGCAGGAATGGTTTGGGGATGAACCTGCTAGTTCTTGCCAGATTTTGTGTTTGGCATTCAGGCCAAAGAGTTCAATTTCTGTTTCATGAGTAAATCTTCTTCCTCATACTGTCAGACAGCCCCTTGTGGTGGCGATTTTTATACACTTTTTACCAGATCTATGCTTTGACACAGTCCTATCTTGCATCTGTTGAGAGTTCCTTGGACTTTGTGGATTTGCCTTTATTCTGCCATGCCCTGTGAACTCTGGGACTACATAAAGACAGATGTTTACTTTTCTAAATCATGACCAGTCATGTGAATTTGCTACAGGTGGACTATAATCGCTTCCAGACACATCTGAGAGATTATCAAAAGCTGAATTTGTAGTGCCATAGCAAATGGTCTGAACTTATAATAAACATCAAATTATAGGCTTTATTTTTAATACATTTTCAGCAATTCCAAAAAACACGTTTTCACTTTGTGATTTTGAGATATTGTGTGTTGATTTCTCCAGTAACATCTTCAGTAATTGGTGTTACAGGGAGAGAGGTGGTTCAGTGAAACTCAGAGGGGAGATTCTGCTTCACTGGATCCTCACTAATGCTGAAAGTCTATTAGCGTCAAATCATACACATTACTCTGTACATCCCTGCCTCCCCCACCATGCATACAAACAGCCACGGAAAAAATTAAAATACAACTCTATATTTTTAAACAAATCTGCATTTTTAAATCCTGGTTTAATCGTGGTTCTGCTGCCAGAAGGCAAAATTTGTAAGACAGCAGAACACATGAACCCTTAAAATGAATGGAAACATTAATGGCAGGTGTGAAGCACACTACTAGGACAGTTCGTATCAGGCTCCTAGAAGCACGACTGAAGTCCCGTAAAGCCCCATTAATGAGAAACACGGAAGAACCAAGCTGCAGTTTGCAAAAAAAGTGTATTATTCACAACCATAAGCTGAAAAATGAGTGAGACAATTGTGCTGTGGGGTTTTAAGTTTTTCCATGGCTGTATATTATGTATGAAGGATATGAGTGTAACATCAGCAAAGTAACAAATACACTCAGTGACAAAAAAAGTTAAGAACACAAAAGTATTGGTCTGATTTGGATGTAATTTGGTACATGTGTAGGCCAGAGATGGGAATGTAAATGATTCGATTTGCAAGGACTTGGGATGTCTAGTTACCAGACACAGAGGATGCCGCATAGATGCATTAGACAGCATTACCAGCACGTGAGGGAGTTTGATAGGGGTCGCATTTTGGGTTTGCATGAGGTCAGGTGGACGTATCGTGCAATTGCCCCGCATGTGGGGCATGCAGATGTCACAGTCACCCGATATTGGAACCAATGGGCACACGAGGGCACCCATACATGTCGTGAAGGTTCCGGTTGCCCAGGACAAACCACACCAACGGAGGATTGTAGTATTGTACGCCAAGCATTACAGAACCCCATGACATCTGCGCCTGCCATCCAGACACAGGTATAGGACTCTCTACAACACCCCATGTCATCCCGCACCTTGTCTCGAAGACTATGGGTTCACTGTCCCGTGCATAGGCTGCCGTTAACACCAGCGCAGAGGCGGCTGTGTTTGGAGTGGTGCCGTAACTGGTTTGATGACAAATAGCATCGTACCATGTTCAGCCATGAATCATGTGCATGTATGGCGGCACTGAGGGGAGAGGACCAATCCTGCTAATGTTGTTGAGAGACACACCGGCGTTACTCCTGGCATCATGGTGTGAGGAGCCATAGGGTATGACTTCAGGTCATCTCTGGTAGTGATTCAGGGAAACCTGATGGCACAGTGCTATGTCAGTGATTTCCTGCGTCTGCATGTTTTATCCCTCCTGAGACAGCACCCTGGTACAGTCTTTCAACAAGACAATGCCCATCCACACATTGCATGTGTGTCTATGGACTGCCTACGTCATGTTGAGGTCCCCCCCCCCAGCCAGGTCCCCTGATCTTTCCCCAATTGAACATGTGTAGGATCAGTTGAGACGTCAACTCAGCCCCAGTGCCAGTCTGCAGGATCTCGAGGGCCAGTTACAACAACTGTGGGTAGTCTTGCCGCAGGAGAGGAGTTTTGACTTCCAACATAGAAACCATTATAATACTTATTAACAGGAAGGAAGACTATTCCTGCACCCATTGTTAGCACTGCCTATCACTTACCAGGGAATGGTGAGAAACAGTATTTTGACTGATTGATACTTATTCTAAAACCACAATATTCATGTATATCATATACCAAAATCAAAGGATTGACATAAAATCTGGAAGTAGTTGATTGTGAGGTGTAGAATAAGCAGTAGTTCATAACCTAAATGCCCTGTTCCCCATATGAAGCAGCAAACAGTAACCTGTTATTTTCAAGAGGAAAGATGGTGTTCTGTTTCCTGCAAATTGTGCATTGTGGACAGTGTGGTGGTTTGGGAAGGGTTGCTCTAGCCTGTGGAGCTGTTCTAGTTTGGTAGAAGTAGCGAGAGGAAACTGCTGATGGTACACATGACAACAGTGTTCCTGTGTTTATGTCAGTCCATATTATTTTCTGTCTGATGTCTGAACAATTGTGAATTGTGAACAAAATGAATTGTGAAAAGATCCATCCCATAAGAACATATCCCCCCCCATCTCAAAAGTGACCAACACATCAAGAAGAAAGTGTGGAGGGGATATTAAGGGCTGGGGGTGGGTGTGAATAGCCAGGCTGGGGTCAGTTTTACATGCAGCAGGGAGGGAAAGGCTGACAGTCGGGAAGGGCTGCACAACTTAAAGTGATGGAACACTTTGCCTAGCAAATGGGCAGGACAAGATGACAAAGACACAGAGAGGGGAAGATGGAAAAAGTGGTGTCATTTTGGAGGCAAAGGTTTGGCCATATTCATACTCCGACAGTGATATGATTCTGGCCTCCAAGGCGAAGCTACGTGTCTCCATCCTTACCTACCAAAAGGTTCACCATCATGGATTTCACTTTCCATCCATAGCACATCATTAGACATGATGAGTCAGATCAGGAAAACTCCAGGAGCACATAACTTTTGGAAGAGAACATATAGAATGCAACCGCTGAAGAACAGCCAGTTCAGCCAATGTGATGAGCAAAGCAGAAATGTCCCCAGCAGTGGCATTAGGCACTGTACAGTACCGCCTCCACCTGTTCCTGTGGAGATGATTAAAGACAGGGAGCAAAAGGTGCCACTAATGCGGCCACACATCATTTGAGATTCACTGAAACCCGAGGACAAACACCAATGGAATCAGTCAGAAAAACTCGCCATATCCACAAATCAAGGACAACAGTGAAAAAGGGAACATTTCTATAGCACTAAGCAGAGACAGCAGACAGTCATAAGCTGACCAGAAAAACAACATATTTAAAAAAATATGTATTATACCAATAATAAATGTGTCTCTTAGCAATGAGTCAACGATTTTGCTGCAAGGTCTATTAACTGTAATAAACAAGGTCAAAAATACAGTATGAAATTATATAATAACTATTGCCTCTAGATCATCTGAAGTAATGAGCCATGATGGAATTTCTCCACTCTAAGAGCCGCCATGCAGCAATGACACTCGCTACAATGTTCAGACATGTCCTCAGCTCTCCAGTTCAGCAGCCCAGCACTGTAGAAGCTCCATCAGTTAGTGTACACTTCTGTCCCAGCTTTAACCCATGCAAAGGCACATCAAAAGCTCCCCAGTAACTTAAAACATACTGCAAAAGTGCTCACTTTTTTCAACCTTTTAACTTTGATTTAATGCTTGAAAACTAAAGTTATACAACAATCACATGTGTACATGTGAAGGAAGATAAAGCATTAAGACATGTCTTATACAACCTGATATACAAAGCACTCTCTCATATAGGATGAGACAATATAGCTTAAAATCTTTCTTAAGAATGTCTTATTCACTGAAAAACAGCAATAAACCTGGATCCTTATAGCCTGAGATTCAGAAAACAAAAGACTATAGCTTAAGGCACAGACATTAACCCTAAAAGACTATAGCTTAAGGCACAGACATTAACCCTAAAAGACTATATCTTAAGGCACAGGCATTAACCCTAAAAGACTATATCTTAAGGCACAGACATTAACTCTAACCCATACTGCATGTCATGTCTCCAAAGAGACAAAAGAAGCCACATTACTAACAAATATGCAGTTTGGCCTCAGGAAATGCATCAGAATAGCTATCAAAGCCCCATTCAATGAGTCTGCAAAATTATTAGGTGTGACGCATTTATCACACCCTAACCCTAACTCTATAAGACATTTTGTCCCTAATGGATTGCCACAAAATCACCAAATTTCTGCTGTATACAAGCTGAAACAAGACCACACCAAGGGAGGATCATTGTATTGTGCACCAAGCATTACAGAACCCCATGACATCTGCGCCTGCTATCCGGACACAACTACAACACCCTGTGTCATCCCACACCGTGTCTCAACGTCCATCCACACACGGCAAGTGTGTCTATGGACTGCCTGCGTCATGTTGAGGTCCTCCCACAGCCAGCCAGGTCATCATTGCAATATAGTCACATGACCTTTCATCACGGGCAGATTCATTTCATTTCCACCACTCTGTCTGGGTGCTTAACTTTTTTTTGTCACTGAGTATATTTATATTTCAATTTGTTTTCACATGCATTTCAGGACAAATGAATAAATAAAGCTTGACAGTTCTGGGTTAAATATTTCAAGCAACAAACACATTAAGTGAAAAAATCTCGACAGCATTTTCCATGTTGAAGTCTTTTGACTTTATTTTCCAATGAATTTAATGCATTTTTGTCAATCATAACATCTGTCTAATAACTATTTCTTTGACAATTCAAGCCAAGCAAATTCTGAACAGAATATCAGGGAAAATGTTTGTGCTATATAAATAAAATTTGACTGAAAGCCATATTTATTTAATCTAACTAATCTATACTGAATACACATTGTAAATATTATTAATATAGTCTTGCATTTGTTACATTTTCTTGTAAATAAGACTTAAGATTTCAAAGACAGAAAAATGGTATCATTCACAAAAAGACTGTATAAGTACATTAACCTGCGAAGACTACAATGTGTCAGAAAGATCCAGGACAACATACAAGTTGATTTACTGCTAGGCTGAGCAGGAATATTCTTCTCATAATATGTCAAACATGTCACACAAGAAAAAAAATGTCAGTATCTATGTCAAAGTGTCATCTTTGATAGAAACATCTGATTCATGCCTAAGAAAATGAGAATGGGTCTGTGCCCTACTGTCAGCCTCCTTTGTTTTAAACAATACCACTAGAGTCACTCTCCAGAAATCTGAATATTAAACCTTCAACCTCACAAAATAAATATTTTTGAAGGGTTTCGATAATTCTGTTACAAGGATTTTACAGTACTAAAAGTTGTGTAATTTTCACCTGAACACCAGTTCCAGCGGGAAAAAAACAAAACTGGACAGTTGGACAGCACAGAAAACACAAATATGATTTTGAGTCAGACTGCCAACATATCATAAGTAAACAAACCATGTAAATGCAATCAGCACCCTTCTCCATTTCCAAGAAACAGCATCTAATTCCGGACACCATATTTCCCTCATAATCACAAGCAGTAGGGTCACTTACTGTGTCACCTGCCTGGGGTTAACACGTGCTAACCTTAACTACAGCCTGGCTGTGGTAATCTGTTTTTGGCCCTGTGTTTAATCAGTGGAGACCTACTCCCCCTGAAGAACCAGCCAAGGGGAATTCAATTACTTTGTTCCATTTATCACAGGCGATCCTGATCCCGTCAGGAAAATCCCTCAGCTCAAGTTGTCTAGGCCCAGTACAGCAGACAAGAGACAATAAATATTGTCACTCTTTGCATTTTGTGCTATATCTGTCACTATGCAAAAAACTGACACAAGATACAAGTTATTTAAAGAGAAAATTAACCCTCAGTTAAGTTTCATGGCATGAATGACCTTGTGCTAATCACATGTAACTTGTAAACTGAATGAATGAAACAGAATTTTCTTGAAGATTGTATTTTCCGTATTGTCTGATCAAACCAATAAAACATAGTAAGGAAGACATGCAATTCCCTTCTAAAGACCTCTCTATACGCATTACCCATGGCATCCAATCAGGACCACTTTTGGAAGATCCAAACATTGCATTATTCATTAGAATCTGAGGGACTGAACTAATGACATTTACTGATGTGTTGCTACATGGTTGTGTGTTTCTCTTGTCTAAGCAGCCTTTTTTAGTCATTCATCATGAACATATTTCTGCAATGCAGATATTCTAAAAAGAGCAGTCATTAGTACACTATAAGAGTATCTATATATACACCACATATAAGATTTATCCAAGGATTATTTTCAGGAGCTGAATATGAAGGAAAAACCATGAACATGGGGACCAAAAAGCATCCTAAAGAAATTAAAACTACACAGCAAAAGGGGTACAAAATTATATATAAATATAAATGTAGCTCAGTGGGTACTGCTGGCTCCATAATTAAGGAATAAAAGCATCAAATATTACTTAGATACTGCCTAGACATGCAAGGGCAGCTACTGAGTAGCCAGCAATTACTATGAAGGACCTACAGAATCTGGTGGTAGACAGTGCAAGATCAGGCCACCAAAGCCCATATCAAGAGCCCTACATACACTGATACTTCAAAAAAAAAAAAAACACTTCACTCAAAACAAAAGAACTCAAAGCCTGCCTGGGATTCTGCAGACAGAACCACAAGGAGTTGTGGTGCAGTGAAACCAAAACTGGCCAAAATGCAAAGTGCTTTCTGTAGTTCAAGGTAACACTGCCCATACCACAAAAACACCAATCAAGAATGATGGTAGCACCATTATGCTATGGGGATGGTTCTCACCAGCAGGGTTATCCAGTCATAACTGAAAGAATGAACTTAGCAATGGTGCAAATTACTGCAAGGGAGCCAGATTCAACTGAATTAACTTTTATATAGTGACATTCTCAATCTGTTTGGCTTAAAGCACTTAACGGAGAGTCACAATAGTACATACCAACATACCACAGTTTAGAATAACAGTAGTGTAAATGGATCATAAGATAAATAAATTAAACTCCATAAACTGATAGAATAAAATGGCTGGCAGAAGCTTCACAAGAAATTCATCTTTAATCAGGACAATGAACCCACAGCAAAAGCAATGCTGGCAAGCAACAATGGCAAGAATGTAAATGTCAGAGAACAGCCCAAAGTCCTGGCTTCAACTTCTTCAAGAATGTATAGCATGATTTAAACATCCCACAGTCCAAATATGCTGTCCATAACCATAACAAGGGCACAAAACTCAGACATACAGTCATAGACTCAAAGCGGTCATTTTGGCAAAAGGTGGTTCTACCAAATAGGCCTACTAAGTATGATATTTGAAAACTTATGAAAGTATTAGGCTAATATTTCAGTTTTTGAACCAGTAACCGTGGGGATGTGCACCTCCCAGTATTCCTTCATCTGCTCTCCCCCAGTCACAAGACCTTTGTATTTAAATTAAATTAAGTTTTGTCCTCCCCATTATCAGACTCTCTCCTACTCCTTTGCATGCAAGGCATTGTACAGGCCAGAGCAGAGTATTCATTACTACATACTTATGAGTAGCTCAGTGGGGAGGCTGCCTCTCAGTACACAAATTTGTCTTCTTATTAAAGGAAGCAGTAACCTAGCAGAGCCTTTTATGAGTGTTAGCAAGACATTTGCAGCAACATTCACCGTCACTCTTTCTTCATGCAAAGATGTCACTCTAAACCTCAAGACAACAGTGATCAGGTAAAACTCCATTTCCAGAGTTAACTCTGGAACAGCATCCAGTTTGTTGGCATTGAAAAGCCACTTGTGTACTAAACCTTAACACACTACCATAAGTAAATTTTAAAACATTCATTATTCATTCAGGTAAACAACACAGGATCATGATGACCCTGGAGCCTATCCTAGGAAACACCAGTTTGTCACAGGGAACATACAATCATACGCTATAGGAAGTATGGGGAGTGGTGTGTGTCTCAGGGGGTTCAGACAATATACCTGTGATCGGGAAGTCACTGGTGCAAATTGCGGGCTTGGCAGAGTGATTTCACTCCTGGGCTCTGGAACAAGGCCCCTAACAGGGACCGGCTGACCCAATTTTCTTAAATTTTTGTCACTCTGGATAAAAGTGTCGGCTAAATAAATAATATGTAATAAAATATAGATACAGCAGCTCGGTCACCCACATGCTTCTGGAGTGTGGGAGGTAACCTGAGTGCCCAAACATCACAAGAAGAACATGCAAAGTCCACACAAACAGAGAAGGTCCTGAACCAGCAGCCCTAGAGGAATGAAGCAACATTGATGCCTACTATGGCACCCAGCATTTACCTGTGAGTTAGTATTGAAGACTGCTATGCTCTCTACATTTAGAAATAACTGCTGTTCTTATATTACAATTTCAAACAAATTCAATGCTAAGCAATCCCTTCAGCATTCATTGTCATCCATATACTACCTGGAAGCTAAGGCAACTGTTGAAGTGTGTGCATGTCCAGTATGGCCCAGTATACAGTAGCTGTTTCCCTGGGTTTTAATAAGGTTTACACACACATACACACACTGGTGGCAGAGCCTGCTGCTGCTGACACTCCCAGACTCAGATAACACACAACGACAGAAGTCAAGCACCAATAGGTGTGCTGGTAGCACGGCCAACCAGGCAGCACCCAGAGCCCCACGACTAACATGCTGTGCCCTTCTGTGACAGGAAACTGCGCTTTTCGGGAGGAATCAGTAGACAAGCGTCTGGAATGACCTCCGAAACTGCATAACCTATATAGCAGATCGCTGCTCATTCAGATGATGCACTAAAAAATCTATAACAATCTTAGTTAATATTCAGAGGAAGCCCTACCAGATAAGATGATCCAAACTTTCCTGTTACAGGAAATAAAACCGTCCTCTGCTGGGAAGCTGCCTGCGTCTCCTTCAGGATGCGCTTGCTGGTGAGGTCAGTCTGTGACTGTCACTGCAGCCACTCAGTCTCAGATGTCACTCAGTTTCTATGAAAGCCAAGATGACTCGTATTCTGTCCCCTCACCCTTGTAATCGAACGCTGAATCACCCTGGTTTTAAACTTAACCAGGCATAATAAACCGTGTAATGGACCGGTGATACAGTTGTTATGCTGCTGTGTTGTTTATGTGGCAGCTGTGTACTCAGCATGGGCTCAGACTAACAAACTATCAGCCATTACCATGACATAGTTCTCACCTTTCCAAAAAGCTGATTTAATGGAATTATATCTCTGCTTTGCCTCCATTAGTCTTATTTTATTAACTACTACTGAGAAATGCTGTCCATTTTCATATAATTGCTATTTGTATTGTGCTATAAAGCAGTGTATTAAAAATATTGTTATAAAACAAGTACTAGTAATAATCATATAGAAAAATAACTGTTCTCATTGTCCCTCATTGACTCACACCATTAAGCCACTAAATAACAGATCATATCCACATTCTTCCCCAGCACCCACACAAAAAAGCCGTATAGCCTTTGCGCCTTTGCTTAAAGTACAAGCCAATCTCAACAGATCTCCCTAAAACGACTGGTGATCCCTTGAACTCACCATCACGGTGTGGCGATATACAGGTGAGTGACCCAGCCCCTCCCCCCCCCCCCCCCCCCCGGGGGCCGCCCGGGGGGGCGCCCCCCCCCCCTTTCCCCCCCCCTTTTCCCCACGGGTTTTGGT
>JABJVO010000179.1:0-12980 GCA_026770805.1 Boulengeromyrus knoepffleri
TTCCCTGCTGAGACTGCTGCCCCCGCGACCCGATCTCGGATAAGCGGGAGAAAATGGATGGATGGATGGATGGATGAATGGGGTATGACTGTGGATTCTGAAGCTTATTTTTATAATTTTTATAGTATTATACAGTCCTTTAACATTAGTTATACTTTCCCCTATAATGTAATGCACTGGTCCAATAGCCCCCATTTACCATTAAACATGGCTGAAGAAAACTATAACTAATGGCCAATTGATGTCGCTGTTGCGCTAATTTTCAGTTTGTATTACCCTGCAGGTTCTCTCCTTGCCCATATTAAAAGGTTTTATTTAACATCTTAAACCATTAGCGCACTGTATGAAATCTGGAATCATCAAGGGAAGTGAACTGAACCCCTGCTGGGCACATCTAATTAATTCCGAGGGCAATCTCAGCTACAGTGACGACCTGCATGACTCTGAAGTAAGGAAACGTGTTACAAGACTCACCAACAGCACCCTCTCAGGGGACCACCTGTTCCAGAGATTCACCTCCAGGCTGATTAAAACTTGAGCTGAGCCACATCTTAATGGCTCTTTTTGCAATGAGCTGTGTTCGTGGACAGCAAGCCGCTAGAAATAATTCTCAGGTTTGTGGTTGTATTGTCACATGTGTTTGGAAGAACATAGAGAAATTCTTATGCCACAGGTGCAGGGTAGGAGACAGGTGCACGGGGAACAAACAGGACAAACAGTGGCACAATAAAAGATAAGAGAGTGCAATTTAAGATCAAGTAAACAATAAATAAGTAATAAATAGAATGTAATGGGGATATGGAAGTGCCAATAATCTTTAAAAATTACTAACTGAGCTGCACCTATTCTTGTGTACAATTTGTTGTCCATATTTTTGTTGTAGTTTGCAGTAAACTGGCATTGACTTATATGAGTTTGTTGTACCACTTGTCTGTAAAGTGTGTACCTGGTGATTTACATCAGCTACCATGTTTTTCCTTGGTAGTTAAGTCACAATCCAGATTTTTTAACTTTTTGGTTTTGAACCAAATTTCCAAAAAAAAAAAACCCAGTAATAGTAAATGTAAATAGTGCAGTGAGAGTAGCACAATGTGTTCATGCACTGTCAAAAAAGCAAAGTCTGACATTAGAAGAAAAAACTCAATTTGTTTTTTTTTACTCACACACTTTGTGACTCTTGGGTCACAGTCCACCAGTTGAGAAACATTGATTTACATAGTGAATGAATTTGATTCTGAGTCTGATTTAACACACAATTTGCTCCAGAGCATCCACTTTTCCATAAGAGCAGGATTGTGTCATTTTAAAACGGCCATTATGGATGGATTACCTCATTGCCAACATTGACCTTGACCACCTGACAATCACATGATTCCATCAATAAGGAATTAATTTCAATTGCCAATTTTCAATAGTGCCAGTGCTTTGTGGTGTCTGTGCTGGTAGGGACACACTCACTGAGTTAAGTCAGACATCTAGAATTCAGTTTGCTGGTCTAGTTCTACCCACTTAGTCTTGGTGTTTTGGTTCTCGATCGGGCTTTCAGGTTTCCTGCATCTGTGTCTGGTTTCTCAGTTCTCTGGTTTGGCTCTGTGATTTGAATTTATTAGATGGCTGCCAGACTTGTCTTTAGATTTATTCACACAGTATCTGGCTTAGACTTATGTCCTGGATCCTGGCTGCTAATCACTAAACCTTCTTTAGACCTTCAGCTCTGGTATCTAGGATACGCTTAAACTTGAGCTCTTCTTAACCACCTCATTTACGTACCTCGTAGTCAGTCTTCGGCCTGAATCATGTCAGCACTGTGGACACAGACGTGTGCCAGCTGAAGAGGAAGGGACTGACAGGCAGGAACCCTGCCCACATGATCATGTTCTTCCATCTGGGAACATGATCTTAGTCTCTCTGTAAATATGTTGAGATGGTATGACACAGAATCACCATACAAGTGTCACCATAAATGGTGAGTCAAATCATCCCATAAAACCATTCACTTTTAGTCAGGTCAAGGTTATACTGCCATTTTTGTGAGAACAACACAAATTGATTATAAAAGACTACCAACCTACCAAATATACATGGCAGTTTCTAAATCAAATCATAAAAAAGCCTATTGGAAACAGCCATTTTTGAATAGCTGACTCATATGCACTTCATCATCAACATGTTAGTTTGACTAAACAGAGTTTTGGAGAAATGACTGAGTATTTCTATACTCCATAATGCAGTGCAATGCATACTACATGCAATGGCCTCTACTGGAATACCTGATTATTTATATAAATAGCTAAAAATTAGAATGGCTCAATTGCATGATGTAAATATTTTTTTATGTGTTACGATCGCTGGTGCCAAACCTGGTGGTTTCACCATCTCAGAAACAGCCTGCAGTATCGAGACTTTATAGAAAATTGTGCGATTAACGAAAAAGTAATGCATATGGTGCTGAAGACACCTTATTAATGAGACACATCGGAGGAGAATGGGCCAGATTGTTAAAGCTATCAGAATTTTTTTTTTCAGAAAAAGTGTACCTAATAAAGAAGCCGTTGAGTGTATATCTGTACTTATTGGAAGAATTTACAAAATTGTGAATAACAGTCCAACTAGATATGGACACTGCTGTAGGACAAGAAGAAAAAAATAACAGAGGTGATGACACCCAACCTTTAAAAATATCTTATTCGCAATATATTTACACCTTCTGTATTCGACACTCATTATCATGCAATTGTCTTTTATTATTCTGCAATGCCTACATAACTTTTACATTTTCAATGATATGGGTATTGGACAGTTTTCTCCTGTTCCCACTTTATGTGCTTACAATCCTTTCTGAAATACAGATTAGTTCCCAGTGACATGCCATGGCTTTAGCCAATAAATGCCCATATTTAGCACAATAACCATTCCTCATTAGATTGAGGAAGTTATTGGTGCCCAGTTTTATAGTCTCTGTAAAAATAGCTAAGTCTGGACTGTAAGTGACAGTATCAGGAGCGCATTTTGCATCCTTTAACTCTCGGGTCAGACATGGCGGATGTTCTCAAGCTCCCCCTCAAAGACAGCCTGCACCCCCTGGGACATGCTGGGTTATACATACCAGCCAGCAGCGCCGTCCTTTCTGGGTGAACGGAACTGTTCCTTATTGTGTTTACGTGAGAGAAACAAATAATGCTCCCTGCTGGAGTTCCTTACAGCCAGCGGCCGTCGTCTCGCTGTGAGAAAGAGTCTGTACCAACTGGACCACCAGGAGCTCGGAGCACTGGGAGCTCTGGGTTTTACCCAGTGCCATGGTGTGTGTGACAAATGGCCAATGAGCCAAAGTCAGTGACCTTTCTATCTTTAATAAGAACATTTTATTTTGACAAATTCATGATTCTGTCCATACACAAGCACAAATATAGCAACATTTTCATTGCAGTATAGAATTATATTTTAATGTAAAAATGGTGTTAAAAGGCAAAATAAAGTGTGGTTACCGAACCATTATATGATGAGAAAGGTCACCTTGATACAGGGCCAAACTGGGATTAAAAAATTGACCCTGGACTTTGGGGTCCACTGGTATGCAGGATGGCCAATCCATCCCAGCCTTAATGGTGATGATTCATAGCTATCTTGAAACTGAGTGTCCTAAATGATCTCTTCACTATTCTTATTACTGACTGACAAATGATAGGCCAAAAAAACAACAACCAATGATATTAATGCTTGTAGAGCGAACTGATTGAATGCCTGATGCATGACCCTGAACGTACAGTAGCACTGTGGTTTTACTTCTGCGACATTGAGGATCTGTTTTTGGCTCAAGTTTGTGTGTATAGAATAAATGTTTTCTCCTTGACACACATGGGTTTTCCGATACAGTCCAGAGATGTGGTTATATGTATAGGGGTGACATGTGGCTCTGTGGGTTAGTGCCTGTTATTGGAAGGTCACCTGTTTAAATCCTGCTGTCAGTAGAGTGATGTCACTGTTGGGCCCTTGAGTGAGGCCCTTAACCCCAATCGCTCCAAGGACTGGCTGATACTGCTTTCTCAAATGTGCATCACTTCAGAGAAAAGCACCTGCTAAATAAAACTTATGGTCTATTTGCTGAGTGACTTTTAATCCCATGTAGTATATGGGAAGGATTAGTTGTCACCCATGTGTGGGAAACAGCAACAGACTGTTACTAACTGTCGAAAGATGTATAAATAAGTAACAGACTCCTAATCATGAGTGCAGGATGCGTTCTAACAACTCAGGGGATTTCACAATGATTGGGGAACACATGTCTTAAACGTAAATATTTCTGAATTTCACACACAAAAAAATTTGACATTTTGATGATGGGGGTGCATATGTCCACGCCACTGGACTGGTATCACATCTAGGGTCCCCTTGCTTGTGCTTCACCTACACTGGCATTGACTTAAGGCCGCGGTTCATCCCCACACTGGAAAATAACTCGTCGGAAATGGAGGGATAAAGCACAGCCAAGCGGCAAATGCGAGTTTCTCAAAGAACTGAAATGCAAATACATCCATCTAAGTAAATATATCTAAAGCTGTAAATAGACTGTGATAAAAATAAATGCCCCCATAAAAGCACTTTGAGTGGCCACCAGTAAAGAGGCAAATTCACAAAGCATTTATGAAATGTTATACCCTTGTCCCTGATATTTCCATGGGGATCCTACGAAAGAGTCTTATGTCAACATGCATGGGTGGCTTTTGGTGTGTAACAGATCCTGCAGAGATGCATCTCCAGCCACTGTTTGGTGTGACGGCCCTCGGCGCCCTCTGCTGTCCTGTGGGAGTAAGTGAGCACTCTGCCAGAGCACGCTATGTGCTCCCAAGCTCACATCCAGCTGTCCTGTGAGCCACCATGCATGCAAACACCTCCCAGGAGGGACATGCAAAGGTCAGTTTCACTGGCTCCTGTTACTGGGAATGCTGGGATTGTGGACTTTCCTTACAAAAACTGAGGAGGTCTATAGTAAAAAATTCAAGACTCTTCACGATCGTGTCAGTTTTACTCACTAATATTCTTTTGTTTAACTTAAAAATGGGATAGAAAATAAAAAGCAATAAATTAAACATGAATTGTACTGTATTACTGTATTTATGGGTAAAAAAAAATCTGTTTAGATTGGTTGTTTGTCTTGTGAAATTTTGTTCTTCTTTGTTATCAAAGGTTCTGCCCCCCCACCCCGCTCCCAATAACAGTCAAATCTAAAATTGAACATTCAGTTTAAGTTGTATGCAAATCAGCTTGTGTTTACCGAAGGCGATGTCTCTGTGCTATTTTAGGAACACGGTCATTTGTCTTCTCCAGGGGAGAGCCCTTAAACATAAACAAGGATCCCACGCCACTAGTTCAGTCTACAGATGTTTTTTATTCGCTGCAAAACGAATTAGTAATTTATACATAGCATGTTGCCCTTCCAGGCAGTGAAACAAACCAAAACAAAATACGGCTGCAGAAAAACAAACAGGGATGCAGAGGTCATTGGTGTTAGGCACAGCGCTGATGGGGGACACTCACACTGTTATTCACGTGTGAAGCTCCATAGTGTCTCCCTTAGGCTCCTCTCCATCTGTTACCAGTAGAGACAGAAATAGAATGTGGGATATGGGGCAACCTCACACACAGATCTGCCAAGATCTCCACTCAGTATGAAGAGACTTTGATTGATGTATACTGTATGACATTGATGGGTCTGTGAGTGAATGAAGGTAGCACACCAGGAAAGCCCTTAATGTACATGGGCTCACTGTTAAATGAGTATGTTCTGGGCTTCCGGGAATGTGCCCCACACTCACAGTGACCCTGTAGTTATGGAAAATCCTTGAATGGATTATAAATAATCCATGGATAGGTCATATAATAAAATTAATTTCATGCAAATATATGATGTCATAATGAAAAGACCCTTATATCTCTAATGTGTCTATTTATATAACAATTTTAAAAAAATTGTTGTCATAATGATTTGTCTTTATGTTCCATTAACTTCTCCTGAACATCTGGCACAGCGAGGTGTGACGGCAGGAAGTGTCGCCGGCTGTCCTGGACCTTCAGGGAGCCAATGCTGCAGTTGGACGCTGGTCTTTTTTAGAGTCTGGTGTCAGGGTGGGAAACCAACCTCTTCCCACGATGCTGTTCTTCAGCTAATGGCGGATGCAATACCCCTACTGGTTTTTCAAGAGTGATTCATCAGACTCGTCAAGAATCTCTAAGGGTCTGCCAAAATTAGGTGATCTTTTTTTCCTGAAAAATAAAGTGGTCAAATGGCGAGGATGACAGATAATGAAAAACGAGCTGCTCTTTTGGGTGGAATGTTACATTTCCATCTACATTTTATACCATGTATGCTTTTGTACATGACTCTGGGCTCTGAGCTTGTCTAACCCTTTCTAGATTTTGGCTGACTCTATCTGTGGTTTTCCCTTTTCCTCTTTTGTGTTAAACCACCTTTTGGATGCTAGCAGGGATTTCATTAATTATGCTCCTTGGGTGCCTATTTTTGTGGGTTTGTGAGGTCTTGTTTGTTGTTTCTCAGAATCTTCTCCAATGAGAGAGCTCATTTCTCAACTTTAGGAGCTTTATTATTGGCCAACCTACATATCAGTGGATGCCTAGTCAATGATAAGAATTATCATGCATAGAAATGCATCACAACCATATAGCAGATTGCTATATGGTTATGATGAATTGATAAAAAATATAATACTGATGTTGGCAGACACCACTGTCAGGCGAGAGAGGCTTAAGCCCCCAATGTTTTAGCAAAGCCTCAAATCATTTTAGCTGTGCTTATAACATGTTTTTTTTTTTGTCATGAAATATCAAATTCAGAGCAATGATGTCCACGAAGCTGTCTTTTGAACAGAGGAGTGTAAATGCATTTACACTAAGTGTAAAAAAACAATAAATACATCATATGAAATAGTTTGCTGCAAATAACATACATTTTTGATCACCCTGCTCTGAAAATTTTATGGTTTCGACCCACCACACCCTCCCTGAAGACAGCTGAGTTTGCATATGTTAAACCATAGTATATTCCACTTAAATCCAGTCTAAAACTGCTGTCACAGAGACCTCTAGCTGTAATGGAAGCTGAGTAACAATGGCTGATATCAGTCCCATTCGCCCTGCCCTTCTCTAACCCCCTGTGCTTCCTATCCAGTGTGATTATATGACATGACCAAAATAGAAATGGAAGGCCTTTAAGATGCTTGGATACTTGGCCATCCAGATGTCCCTGTTTACATGGGGGTGTGAAGTAGCTGGTGTTAACAAGTTATTTGTTTATGCAGAGGAAGTGTGTGGCCAGTTCAGGTCTCATCACAAGGTGAACATTCATCAAAGTTTGTAGTTTTATTGAATGTTTCCACATACTTGCGGTATCAGGGTGATTTAAAAACACGGAAATGGCAAAGCTGTGTACGATATAATGTGCTTTCACTGCAGTACATGAAAATTACATATTATAAGGCTCGATAGGCAGCATTTATTTTTTGTATTCACCGGATGTGACATATGTAAGATTTTGGGACCAGTCTGCTATCACCTCACTTCCTGTTAACAAGATATCTCAAAAAATCTTTGACAGATCTTTCGCAGACTTTGCAGGCACACTGTCTAGGTGACGAACTGGAACTGATGAACTTTTGAGAGACATTGCTCCAAAATTGAAGCTTTTGTCCAAACTTTGTAAACTTTGACATATTGTAAGGTGAAGACCTTTCCGAATTTTGAGACAAATCACACCAAAATTGAAACAATGACACAAAGTGACAGCAGAGAGAAGAGTGACGTAGATACGACACTTAACCTTGTGAACTGGATAACTTTATTTTATATTATTACTCAGATCTTTGATGGATCTTACTACCATTTCACAATAACATTGTTGAACCTGCAACTACAGAGGGCAGCCAAAAGTATAAACAGAAGCTTGCAGTCACCATCTTTTGAACAAAGCCGTCTGCCATTTCGATCTGAATCTTTTTGCAAGCTTCCCATGAACACTGTACAGTCAATGATTCTGTGGAGTGCAAGATCATTTCTGAGTATTCTATACTAAAGTTCATCTTTTTTTTTTGTTGTCAGCTCAGTAAATTTTATTGGTAGCTGTCCGGTGGCTGGTCAGCAAAATTCATCGTTGGGGAGTTTGGTCATGTCACTAAGCCCTAGTCCAAATCAGTGATGACACATGAAAGACCAGCTTCACTCTCATATGTGTGTATGTATGTGATGCACCTGTGCAAATGGCTTGACTGTAATTCCAAGAATCCAGCTCCTGGCTTTGCAGGCACAAATAACCAAAACATGAGCACAACTTAATTAATTAGAGAGCTCAAAATAGCAAATTGGGAGCATGAAAAAAAGTAAATCATAAGCTCATTTTAGTATTTTGTAGGCAGATTTAACTAACGTGCACATTTCAGGACATTGTGCTCATGACCGTATATTCTGTTAGTGTATCTGTTACAGTTCTTACTGTTATGTCACGGAAAATATTGGTCATAGTGCAAAAGAGAAGTAAATAGAATACAAATATTTAGTCACATATATTCATCCATCCATTTTCTGTAACTGCTTGTCCTATTCAGGGTCACAGGGGGGTCTGGAACCTGTCCCAGAGGCTACAGGTGCAAAGCGGGGATCCCACTGCAGGGCAGACTCACACACCAGTCACATACATGCCCACCTACAGGCAATCTGGTCATTACAATTAACGTCAGCAACAGTGCTAACCAGTGCGCCATCATGCCACCTTGCCCATGTCACTGTATATATTAAATCACTACATTTATTAGGTCATATTATTTTAATGTGCGTTCCTAAGGAAATCAAGAAAAAATGGTCCCAAACGCCTCTTTATTGCACCTCATCAGTGGATTAAATGGTCCCTTTAAAATTTATATGACGATTCAATTTCCTTGTAGTTTCACTGTCTTTGCTGATCAACTGTTTCCTCCAAACTCTTCTCACATTACTTTTATCCCATTGAGCATTTAATGGATTCATTAATATAGATAACTAACAAAATGCGTGATGCACTTGAACCAGTGTTTTATCGTTGAACTGCAATGTATTAGCAATACTCATTATGAGTCATCCAGGGCACACCAGCTGTTCCAATCAAGTGTGGTAATTGGAGAAAAGGAGCAAATGAGCCATGCTTTGACATCCGTCCCTGTGTGGTGTCTGTGGTGGCACATGGAGGGTTGGGGGGGGTGGTTCTGCCTCATCAGACATACATAAGCCTGGTTCAGAACCCGAACAAGAGCCACACAAAGACACAAGTGTGAAAATGTTACACGACTGGAGTAAACATTGTGACGTACATCTCTGCGAATTGTGACGTCGTCCACGTCTTTGTTTCAATGCTTAATATAGGTTATGTATATGCATCCTAAAGTAAATAGTGTGCCTTGTAATTAAACAGCCAGTTTAATCAAACAGAATTTTTTTCTTTAAATACTTTGAAATAACAAGGTGGATTGTTAAATAGCGACGAAGGAGCGAGACGCCATTAAAGATGCGAGTCTTTGTGGATCCTTTTCGCAAGGCGAGGTCTTCGGAAAGTAGCATCACTTTGCTGATTGATGAGACTGCGCGCAGCTTAGCTCAGAATCGCGCGCGCTCTGCGTGGGCGCGTTACCGAGCGCTACCTGTAGCGCGCTTTTGCAACCCTGGCGTTACCACTCAAGGTAAATTCAATTTCTGCCTGTTTACTTGTATATTCAACAGTATTCTTCTCTGGATTTACCCATATAATTACTTTGCACTTAATGTAACTAATAATAATAACTAAACATGGCATCGCCGTTTGCACTTTATTAACGTTCGAAGTATCTACACCTGCTTAGAAGAAATGTGGACAATATTCTAATTTAAAACACATACGCTAAACGGCTAGAGATACCTGGACGATGTGTTGTATTGTAATCATATAATTTATTATACACGGCCTGCCGAAACATTTAGGCAACAAAAGTCCACATAGAACTTAACCTTCTCTCCAGAGTTGTACTGTTCATTCAGCGTGTTGCTTTGTGCGCATCAGATTTATAGCAGCCTCCCCTGCGAAGTCACTGATATCTGATTTGTTGCACCTGCCCATAATTTATTTCAAGCATTACGTGTGGCATCCAATGAATAGGAAGACGGTAACAAATGTGTGCCTTTCATGATTATACTTAAGCTAATTGTATTATATTAATTGCCTACAAGCGGTAGGTGAGTTTCGAATGATTTTTCCTTTATTGTATTAATTCTAATAGGTTATTGCTTTGGACTTGATCGAATGTCTCATGAGTTAATTATCCTTACTATAATTCATAATTCCCCCCCTTTTTTAAATATATGGTTTAGCTGAGCCTTGGGGATGCCCATTCCAATTCAAGGTTGTCACGATACTACTATCCTTATCCAAAGAATGACGAGCATGTTGTGACATTTACTTTGGGGATTTTGCTGTACACATCACCTGTTTCTGTCACTCTGCTACCGGTAAGCGGAGCAATGAGAAGGTCACGCAAGACAAGCTTCGATTGTCACAACGTAAACCTGCCAGTGCTTTCAGTTTGAATGAAACGAGGCGTTCATCAGCTGAAGAATCACATTAGGGGTAACCTGTACCCGTCGGCAATAAAATATAATTAAAAAAATCTAAGTAGCCTTAATATTCATTTGTAAAAGAAGTGTATGAGATCTAATACAATATAGCCTACAATTAGTTTTTCCTTTCTTTCAGAATATTTGAATACACGGTTAATTATTGTAAACGAAATCCCCCAATTTCGACCAAAGGGGATTCCTTAGTAATAATTGGTAGGATGGACTGTTTAAAGCATGTGTCATGTTTTACCTTGAACTTGTCGCGTTGATGTGGCGATGTTATTTTTCTTGCAGGTCTGATGTGAAAGTGGTCAGTCTTGCGACAGAGACCGATTAGGACATTCGTATTTTTACTGCGGAGCAGAAACTGCGCGTTGAAGATTTTTTTTTCCATTTTTTTTTTCCACGATACTTGTCGCTCCAATAGGAGTGGCGATGCTCGGGAAGAAACTGGCGAAAGTTCATTACTTCCAGACAGTTTTAGGGTTGTGTTCTCTGGTGCAAGAGTAACAAGAGCACACAACTGACTGAGTGAAGAGAGACGGGGGAAAGGAAAAGTTAGTGTGGAATTTAACGCAGAGCTTTGTGATCAGAGATGGATGGTAATGGTACGGGTCCGAAGAAGAATGATCAAAATCATGATTCCAAAGCATCTGGTAAGTATATGCAATTATCTTTTTTTGTATTATACGAGAATCATTATTCACATACAGGAAGAATATAATTTACAGTTGTCGGTGATGACCATTGAATGCTTTAACACATGCAGTTAATGTAATGAAATCATGGTCATATGCAATAGAAGTAACAATTTTATATTTAGAATTTTAAAATGACCAAAGTTCGAATAAGATGTATTTAACATTTTTTAGATGTTAAAACATGTTTGTTCTGTTATCATTTTTCCCAGTACAATATGATGACATTTTGCTAAGTGCTAATAAGGCATAGTATACTATACTTGCGTTTAAAAATAATAACAATAAAAAATATAAATGGACCCAAAGTAGCTGCTTAATCAAATAACATCCTACTTTCTACTTTATCTTTACTGGTGAATTCACCCATTCCCCAGACTACCAATTCTAATATTAGACGGAAAGGAAGCTTTTTTTTTTTTTTTTTTTTTTGCTCTTTTTTTTAAACTTCGATTCCCACGAAGACTCATTCTAAGCCTGCTTCTTTAAACTGCCACCCGTATAACGATAGAGTCCCATCATAGTAAATATCAGAAGGCCGAACAGAGGAAATATGAGAGTCAAAAATATAAAGTTGACGGAAACCAGCTGGATGATGTTATACTGAGAGGTTTGGAAGCATCTTTCAATAAAGCAAAGCATGGTTGGGTCAAAATAATTTTTTCTCATCATGTTCTTTGCAGTGAATAAACATTTAAAAGTGGTCATTTCTAATTATTCTGTGAACAATCACCTAAAACGATGTTTACAAACCATCTTCTTCCACTATCCATCATTGAAAGGCTTATTCTGGTCAGGATGGTGGAGCTAGTCTTAAAATTTCAAATAGTTTGGGAAGGCTGCATGTAATCAAAGAGTGACCCTTATAGGTGCCATATTACCTAAGCAAACAAAGGGCTTGTTGCATAAATAGGTCTGCTACTATAACACAATGTATCAGTACAGTTTATGGATGTTATGGTGAGTCAGTCTGGCCTGTTATGAACATAGAAGTTTCCATGTGTGATTTGTAGTCTATAATCTCTCACTTTTTCTTGGTCAATTGAATCAATTCATGGTTATAATCTCTTGGAGGGATATACTATTTTAAGTGAGCCATATTTGAAAAATAAAAACAAAATATCACAGTCCATCTATGGTATTAGTTCGAAATCCCACTCATTTAAAGATGAAACATACAGGCGTATTATCAGATTTCGTGTAGGTATAGGTACAACATATTTAACAATCAACAAACACAGTTGGGTTTACTAAAAGACCACTTAAGACATTTTTTCCCTTGTGTATTGTTCATACTGGAATTTTTTTTCCCCCACTGGTTGACCCAGACATTAAATGGACAGAAGTAGTACCACATATGTCCACTAGAAATGTCTTTCTGTATTTAATTCACAAGCCTAATCACTTCGGATTAAAAGTAAATTTATTCAGTATTATCTTTGGAAGAAGAGAAGTTGGTGTGATGCTACTGCAACTTGTATCACTTATGAATGCCTTGAATCACCCAGTATCTATCATTGATCTATCACTTTAACACTTTACATGTGTTAAACTGCAATTTTACCTCTGAACACATGATGACGCTCTACAAAAAGTGTGCTAGTGGTCTTGGCCTTTATGAGGAACATACCTGTAACATATCTTCCTAAGTTCTCA
>JABJVO010000180.1:0-16960 GCA_026770805.1 Boulengeromyrus knoepffleri
ATTTACACATTAAGTTTACTGAAAGTAAAAACAGTTGAAAGTCAGAGGACGTTTCTTTTTTTGCTGAGTTTATATTAATAAAGGTTATAGGCCTAACAAATGAATGTTGAATTAAGGTGTCTGAATTCAGTTATATTTTCAAGAATAGTTTCTTTTACACGCGAAATTAAAACAAACAAACAAATAAATCATAGTAAACCAATAAATTAGTTCTTCCGTGAAATATATGTACTATATGTCGCATACTGTCTTTACTGTAGTACGTGAAAATGATGCACAAACGTCACCGTTTGTTAACAGTATAATTAGAAGTGCGACGGCAAATAAACATTCCCCGTTTTGTTTCCTATCCACTTTCCGGTGTTATTTCCTACAATGAATATGAAAGTGCACTTTAATGCAATGTATGAAATTGTTATTTCCGGCAGACTTGGGGAGTACACGTTTTACAGTATTCACCATTATTATTTCCGCCCCGGGAATTTCCATTGCACAGCGACCCTGTGATGTCCGTTCTTTGACAGTACTAAGGGAGCAATTTTACTCAGTTTTCTCTAAATCCCATTAACGAACTGGTGACAAGGTTTCTGATATCTGAACTTGTACTACGCATAAATGTCTGCTAAAAAGTTTAAATGAACTTCTGCCGGCGATGTTCCCTTTGTACATATTTGGGAAAAGGAACCGGATGTAGCGTCCAGCCCATATATGGTAGTTTTGTCGCAAGTGAAAAGCCCCCTTTTTTTCAGTAGAGACTGAGGCGAATCGCAAGTGCTTTTTTTGATCTGTGCGGACCAACAAATTAACTCACTTTACACAGAACACATGTCCAGACAAACTTAGGGATTAAATATGCATTTCAAGGGAGTATGTTGGGGTAATCCAGCTTGGACTTTGGACATTTAAAAAGCTAAGGGAAAAGGATTGGGAAATAGATCCTAAGTCACATCTTGGTTGTGGATTGCAGTCATGTAATATCATCCCACTAGGTATTTTGAGTTGCAGTCTTCTGCTAAACGGAATTGTTTTTAATCTGGTGTCTGATTTTTTTGCATCTTTTCCAGGAAATTCCAGATAATGTTTATATTTGAACCAATATTACCACTTTAACAATAGTGTTGAAGGTTATCTACTACTAAATGTCACGGTGGGGCATGGTGCGGGCAGGAAGAGAGTGACGATCCACTGACGGCTCCGAGATCACAAGGGGCTTATTAATAAAACGAATCACCTTGCAAAATCAAAAGAAGCAGGTCATGAAGAAACAGGGAAAAAACAGTAAGAAGATAAACTAATACTGACACAACCAGGAAACAGAACTATTAAGGACTAACTACTATAACCCAAAAAGAAACAAAGTTACGGAACAAGGCAACAGCAGGGGCAAAAATAGGCTAAGGAACAGACCAATTGATACAAAGTAACATAATCACAGCACATCAGCACATCATGCAGTGACTGATTCAAGAGCAGGACAAAGGGAGGCCCTAACAAGGGGCAGGTGTGGCTATACAGGACTAGGGGCAACGAGGAGCAGGTGAGGACGATCCAGTCGATTACAAGACAACAGGTAATAAATTACAAACAGGAATTAGAGAACATTGTCAAATACTGAGGGCAAACACTAGGAAGGACTAGGAACCCGAACACAAGCAAAAAAGAACTGAACTAGACGCAAGCAGGACAAACCAAAACGGGAAGCAAAGATAACTAATAAAGACTAGGAAAAACAGAAAACCAATAAACCTGTAAAGCAGAGGGTTACAGCCTCGGTACTGTACGCTCCACTGAGCTATGCAGCAGTCCAGGGCAAATGAAAACACACCAGGGGCTTAGAACTAAGACAGAAGGAATGGGTTGCTGGCCAAAGGGGGATCGAGCACATAGGACAAGGGTGGACAGGCACCGACCCTGACACTAAAGTGTTCAGATAAGGTAAGGCAGGGGGTGTCTTATGATGAATTTTGCCCACAGGCTCACTGGGAAATTGCCAGGCATGCCAGCTCGGCCCACACCTGTACCAGCTTGCCCCCGAGCACACAGTTCCAATGGTGCCAGCCCAGATAGGGTTCCTCTTGGTACTCAGTGCATGCTCCTTGCCTCTCTCTCCTAATGTAAATCAACAATGTTTTCTTTATTTTGAACGCAATGCTAGCTGTGCCGTTAACTGTTTAGGTCTTCAAAAACATTTGTGTCTACCAGTGGCTGTTTGCTGGTTGGTTGCAGGTAGCCAGTACCACCTGACTAGTGCAATGCATGATGTAGGCTTTGAATTTCATAAAAAAAATAGCTCAGAGCCAGACAACACAACAACGATCCTAATATCTCACTTTCAGAGCTGTCAGGCACATCAGATATTTTGAGGATGTTTCTTAGGGTCAAGAGTTACGGCAATAAAACATTGTACGCTGCATGTAAGATTTATATAAAATATTTATAAAATACAACAAGTTTGCAATCTTAAAATCATCCCGCTCCCCTCTCTCCGAGATCAGGATGGGACCGGGATTCATTCTTCCCAGACTGGGACAGGACTGGATTTTACCTCTATCGCGGGATTGAGACAGGACTGGAATTTTCTTGTGTGAGTGGGACAGGACAGCAGTGAAAATCCACACTTGTGTCACCCTCTACCACAAACCTTCTATAAAACTAATTCAGTTCAGTATTCAGTAGAGTGACATCAGAAATTGTAATCTGACTTTGCCCTTTGTGACTAGTAATGGCTTGCAGGCCCATCCACAGATGTCTTGTGTCAACATCTCCACACAGTGACTCCATCCTGTGTTCTCTAGTCTGGTTTTGCATGATTGATAAACCCTCCACAATGTGAACCTGACTGCCCAGAACCGCTCACGGTTTCCGGAGTTCAAAGTGTTCCCTATAATTTTTTTTTTTACATCATCATAGCAATATGGATGCAAACTGGTTACAACTCGTTGCCATCTTGACGGTGACAGAAATTTAATAACTAAATTATGTCAGAACCCTCTTGGTTGCTAGTAGGCACTTTATACTTTATTGGTTCCCTATCTTTTTTCTGTATTTGTCATTTAATTAAATGGAGACTTGCACTATGTTAAAAAGGATTATTATAATGATAAAGGACAATTAATTATATTGTGCTAGGTGGTGTTCATTTAGGCCTTGTTGGTACTTGTCAGTTTAATTGCCTAGATGGGAGTGATATCAGAGTGTTTTTGTCTAGACTAAGTTTTCCCATCTACTGAAAACAATGCCATTCTGTTTATACAGCAATCAGGCATTGCTGCTGATTCCGGTAAACGATTTCTCTCTAGCTTTTGATGGATTCCATGTTATGATTTTTGTAAATGATTCACCCTCAGCATCCCAGGCTTTGCTGTCGGCGCCAATGTGCAGGAAAGATACTGAGCTACAGTAGATCCTGTTATAGTACTAGATGGATTCCAGCAGTCTAACTACAAAACCAGATCTTTCGGATAACAAACAGCAAAATTTAAAACACTGTTGTGTCTCCAATTAGTTCCTGCTTTTAGGGTAAGACTTTACTTGACAGGGCACAAATAATATATATTATAATTACACCCTAGCTATTATAATTACACCCCCCCCCCAATATTCAGATGTGCTCACAAAGTCCCCCTCAATAAATTACAATATATCACAATGCAATTACAGCCTTGATTCTCCTCCCCACCTTTGACTCCATGACTATGACCTTGTAACATTATACTATTTCTTATATATTAATTAACCACAAACTAAGTCTTAGTTACATTCTAATCTCATGTTAATTCATCATTAATGAATTGTGATGCATGTTTTACCTCATGCATTTACTATATTTGTTACTATATCAGAATCGGAATTATAAAAAACTTTATTGATCCCATAGGGAAATTGCTTAATGTCTGTTATTTCTGTAAACCTTTTTAAATACTGAAGGAACTACTGAAGGAACAAGTAATGAATAACACAAGTAAAATACTGATCTCATGTTTGTTCATCATTAATGAACCCTGATGCATTTTTTTGTCAAGTAGCAACTACAGCGGTGATCAAAATTAGAGAACAACTTCTTGTAATATACAAAGTCACAGCTTATCCGAATTCAAAGATATTCTAACATGAATAGAATTTATTTTGTGATGTGGCATAGCGTGCACTGATGAAATATGATTAAAATAAATCTCTTCTATTCATGTTAGAATAATATTGAAATAAGATAAGCTGTCACTGTGTACATTACAAAAACATCTCTTGTTCAGGAATTTTGATCTCCACTGTATATTTAATCATGATTTGTTCATAATTTGTAATTCAGTAGTAACTGAGTTATTACTAAGTATTTGTACCCCGTCAAGTAAAGTGTCTCTTTCAGCTGGTTGCTGCGTGCTTTAACAAGCCCCTTATGCTTTTCTGCTACATGCATGGTGTTTACTCTGATTTCTTGTTCCTGCACAGGCAGGACTGCTTTCGTAATGCATTAATGAGCAGAAACACAGTTCGGGGGAGGTATCAGAAACACTGCTTCATACCATGCATTGTCGGGTAGAATGAAGCTTACATGCCCTGAGTTACTCAAGCGATGGAGCAAAATGAAAAGCATTTCAGTCCACACCTGGAATGCAGTAGAAATGAAGAAAAATACTTTATATCTATCTGCCCACCTACCACAGGCTTGTGGTGAGTCAGACACTTTAAGAGATGCCAGGAATAAGGAATAAAGAAATACAGGTACTATTGGCTAACAAACAAGAGATACCTTATTACTCTCTTAAAACACAGAAATGAGACATTGTCATGCAAGAAAATTGACTTTCCCGTTAAACAACCCGCCACAATGAACTATCATGTCATTAATAAAACATTTGTTTGCAACTGAGTGTTTTACAAGAGGGAAAGGCAATGAAGCTGTGTAATTCCTCCAGAATACCTGCAACACACACAGTGGCAGAACCACTGTACACTGGGCCCTGGGGCAAAAATGAACCCATGCCCCCCCTTTCCAAATTCACACCTAAAGCCAGTCTGCGCCAGATGCAGCAGTAAAGCAGCCTCCCAATGTCGTGCCCATAATCCCATCATGTATTGCAGTAGTTAGCGAATTAGACAAACATGCTTTTTTCGTTAAATACATGCCTCGGCAACATAGTTTGAGTACAGAATATTACTACTATTTTGTAGTATTACATTTCAAAATTGTTTTAAATATAGTACCATTTTTTTGTGTTGACTCCCAATAATAAGATTATAAAATGAGATACATAAAAATGAGAGGTATAACATTAGCATGTCAAAAGTCTATATGTATGATGTCAGCGCCTTATTCCTCCAGAGTGTTTCGCATATATGTGAGAGTTGTAGTTGGAGTATTATTTCAAGCCCACACCGGTACCATCCTGCCCCCAAGCACACATTCCAATGGTGTCAAATGAAAAAAAAAAACAACGAATCACATTGATGATGAATAAGATATCAATCGGCCTCAATCCTGAACAGGAAGTTGATCACACATATTTTCACTCACAGTAATACTGTGGGAATGTACACCACCATTTTGTTAGAGTGACACGTAATACATCATGATTCATTAACTACAGACTCTTGCAAAATCCACAGATGAACTAAAGAACGAAGACAATACTTACCATTCAGTGAAAGAAACTAGCAAGAAATAAGAACAGAAGTAGTTTTATGATGATGGATAAAACCTACTTTACAAGGCCATTATGTCTTGGGAAATGTAATAGGAAATTAATAATCAGATGCCAGAGACCTGTTACTACAGGGGTGGGCAATGTTATCCGCAAAGGGCCGGTGTGTATGCGGGCTTTCACTGCAACTCCCTAATTAGATTGCTAATTAGAGGACTGATTGGCTGAAGAGTCCTCACACCTGGGATTGAACAGCTGACCTAGAGGTTATCCCAAAAACCTGCACACACACCTGCCCTTTGTGGATAAGATTGGTCACCCCTGTATTAGTATTAGTTCAAGCAGAGGTAGAAAGTCCAGGTCCAGAAAGAAATGATCCGGACCAAGATTTTGTTTCAACCAACTAGTTGAGTATGAAGTGTCACAGTCTACTCAAATGTTTGGCTGAAACAAAATACAGTATTCTCCACTTTCTGTTTATGTAAGACCTGGTTTTGTTTGTACTTTAATGTAATCATGTCAATCCAGGTTCTTGCTCGACTATAAAGACACATTCACAGATGACTGCCTTTCCCAAGACTATTCAACAACATTTTCTAGAGACCCAAAGACTAAAATCTAGCTGCTAAATATCATTGTTACAAGATACACCTCCTGGATGCACTAGGCATTGGGAGTGTAAATCACTGGCCCCTGGGTGATTCGATTCAATTGCGATTATTAAGTGAGCAAAATTTGGTGCATTGGGGAATGGGATTTCTGTTAAAATTTGATTCAATTAATAGATTATCAGTTATTTTGATTGTCTAAATTCAGTGCTTTTTAATATCACTGAAAAAAATCATTATTAATGGAATACAAAGAAAGTAGAATCATAAAGTTTCTTTTTTGTTATTATTAAACGGAGAGAACAAGCCAGTGTGAAACTGTCAAAAGCTCAGCTACTAACTATGTACAGAAATATTGAAAAACTTTAATGGAAGCGCTACCTGACAGGAAGCTGCTGGCGGTGGAGTTTGCTGGTGCAAATTAGTAGGATAATGTTACATCATTTTTTTAAATATGGAAAATGAAAAACTGATCTGTTGGCTACGTCTAATAATGAATTACAAACATATTGCAGGCCAGTACTTTGAGATGTCTCTGAAGTAGTGAATGAGCTGACGAACTTGTTTGCCACTCTGGAAAATAGCTGATTGTCCAATGGAATCGTCTCCATTATTTTAGTAGTTGTGTCTTTAGTTCTGGTGCTTTAGTACTTTGAGTACTGATAAAATTTCAATATCAGCTAAGATTGACACATCGGTATCCTGATGAAAATCGGCTGATACCGATATGTTGACCAATATCTTGTGCATCTCTGAGGCTATGGCCCGGGGCACGCTGGACGCATGGCGTGTGCATCGCGGCTGTCAAAGGTATTGATTTTCATTTTGGCTCCCAGGTTCACAGGTTTGGGCAGCCACACTAGCTGCATGAATCAAGCATCTCAAAGCTGGTCTCAGCGATGCGTCATCTAGAGATTCGGAGAGGCGCCTATTCTTCACTCGGGCGCTAAGCATTTCTTAGCAAATACAGACAGTAAAAGATCTTTTGATAGCCATACTGAAATCATAACAGCAACATTACATAACTGATACCTTTCACTAAAATTTCAATGTTAAGGCTACATTATCATTTGCATGAAAAAATATAAATATTATTTAACCATTTTCCAACTACATGTTATTAAAGGAGAAACTGGAGGCTACATGTGTACTCTATAGTCCGAGTAGTAAAGTACAGTGTAGCTTAAATTAGTTTAGAACTTTATGGAATACCATATCTTACCTTTATAAAGAAAAATAATTTTATTTTACAAGAACGTATATAATAAATTAACCAGCAATCGGATTACAATAAGTGTATTATAAAATGTATTATTTGGGAGTTGGCGGTAGATAACGATCATTACAGACTCCATAACCCTTGAGGGCACAGAATACTTTCGATGCAGCAGACCGACATGAAGAGGGCAAAAAACATACTGCTGTGAAAGATTGAGTCATTCTAATAAATGATATGACATTTAAAATGAATGTTACTATCTTTATTAACATCCTGTCACACCCACATCTCAGACAGCTGATGGCAACTACCACCAATTGACTACCTTTAATCCGACAAATAATCCAACTATAATCATGAAATCCAATTCTAGCCCGGTTAATTGTTAGCCATTGTTAGCAATATCAGTTGATATCACATTACGCGCGGTGCTTTACATATAAAACTCCATAGCAACAAGTCCACAGATAAGTTGTACGGTATAGTGTGTGCGACCGATTTAATGAGTCACAAATGAGAAGTAGTGCATAAACAGGATAAAACTACAACTTTCCCTTCTGTTGATAAAGGGCGCAGCCATCTTGAATTGTGAATTCGGGATCCTCTGTGCTGTCCGGGATATTTCTTGGATCTCCGAGAAATGGGAGCGCACATGTCGTCACTTCTGGCTTCAAAACTCGGAATCCGAGTCCCGAGGGCAAATGGAACGCACGATACGTCCCATGATTGATCTACCGACTTCTCGACCATCGGCTTCGGATTGCGTTTTGGGTTTTGGCAATACAATCGGACGGCTATTGACAACGACTCGGACCTGGCTCAGTATCGACTACCCCTTGTTTAATCCCTAATAAACTTGGGTGCCTGGATCCACTTGTGTTCATCTTGTTTGCCAGGACACATCCACTATCGTTTTAATAGGCTACTAGCAGTGGCACAGACAAGGAAGCCGACAATTTACACGGCACCCAGAGATACCCGCTAAAGACACGCATTGTCGGGGCTGACTGTTATGCCCACGCAGGAAATGTTACATCAAAACTATATTACGTCAAAACACTCCTTACAAAACATCGTAGGCCTGTGTGGCACCTTCTATTTCCTTTTATTGTCTAGACCATAAATATAAGACGACACCACTTTTTCAGACATATTTTGGTGGGAAAAACCCACGTATATTTGGGTTAACACGGTAAATTAAGTTTATAGTGAATTGAAACCGAACATTTTATTATTGATGGCCATTTTCCAAGATAAACTCGATGCAGAAACAGCGAAAGCAGTGGTGAGAGGAAAGGTCATATTGTTTTCATCAGACAAAAAATGAACAGGAACTTGGAAAAAAATCTTGAACAAAAATAGAAAAACTGAATGGCACTTATGCTAAAAACCCCACAGAGCTAGTGCAAAAGGAACCGACAGACACCAAATAACAGCACAACAATATTATTAATAAAACACAATTTTAGATTCAAATTCTTAGACATGAACATTTTGAGCACAATAACAAATTGCGGAAATATCTGGCCAACCAACTCAAACAAAATGAGGAAAAATCAATTATACCAACAATAAAGAACTCATCAGGGCTGACCATGTGTTCACCCAAAGAAATAAATGAAATACAGTATTTTGGGAATTTTGCACAAAATTATACACCTCTGATAAAAAGCCCAATCAACCAGATATCACCACCTTCCTCAATACCATAGATTTACCCTTAACTTAATAAGGACCAAGTAGATGAATTAGACAAACCATTAACAGCTTTGGAGTTCTATACAGGTAAGGAGCATGTGTTATTCCCTGTAAGTTGGATGACCTCCTTATAGGGCTGGATGTAGATTAACATCATACCCAGGACGAAGCAATTGCAGATGAAGGGCCTTGATCAAGAGCCGAACAGAGTAGACTCCCTTTGGGCATTCACAGAATTTGAACCAGCAACCTTCCAGTTGCTAGCACAGATCCCTAGCCTCAAAGGCACCACTCCAGGTCCATATATTACTCAATAAAATGCCAAATATTAAGGTTCCAGGACCTGATGGCCTTTCTGCCGAATTCTACAAATACTACTGGAATACAATCTCAGCACTGTTTCTCAGAATGGTACTTGACACCAAACACAATTCCAAAATCCTTCAGCGCATGAATGCAACTGTCATCACAGCTCAAATAAAAGCCAACAAAGACCCAACCCTTTGTTCCCGTTACCGCCCTCTATCACTCATCAACGCAGATCTCAGAATTGCCACTGGATTGAAACATTAAACCCATCTTTAATACATCCAGATCAAACTGACATTCATCAAATAGACATTCATCAAATAGTGCAGATGATTAAATTTAGTCCATGTCTCAAAACAAAACAAATTGGAAACAATAATTGTATCCCTAGAAAAGGCATTCGATAAAGTAAACTGGACATTCCTGCATGAAACACTTCTTAAATTTGGTTTTGGAGAGTCGTTTATTCACTGGATAAGAATATTATACAGTTCACCAGTGGCCACAGTGGTTACTAACAGATTAACATCACAGAGGTTCACACTGCAAAGGGGAACCAGGCAAGGATGTCCACTCTCCACATCACTTTTTGCCCTGTTCAACGATCCTCTCGCCACTGCAATACACCAAAATGATACTATTAGAAGAATCTAAATCCTCAACATCAACATCACATTTATTACTTTGCAACAATTAGTCCAAAAGAATGACATCGAGAAATAACAATACCTTCAGCACCTCCTATTAAAGTATGTTCTTAAATCTAAAATCAATATATTAAACAAAATGTTACTACAATTTCCACTTGTACAATAAATAAAAAAAATAACTGTCACAAAGAAAGTTCTCTCAACATTATACAAGCTAATATCCACTGTACATACAACAATTTACATTTCACTTGAAGCCTTTCATCTACTACAAACCCAAAAATGCAAGAACACCTTCACTGTGACTAAAAACACTAACCTTCATTAATATTCAATATAAGATAATTCATTTGTCTACTTGGAGATCTCTCAAACATAACCCCACCAATGGAAGATGCAGAACCCACAATGGTTGCCTTAACTATTGCCAAGAAAACTATCCTGTTAAACTGGAAAAACAGACACACAGTAAATATCACGTCAAATCTGAGCAGACCCTTAGCTTACTCAGAATGTTAATAATGAGTTAGTCTGTTACCATAATTATACAGGTGCATCTCCACAAATTGGAATATCATCAAAAAGTTAATTTATTTCAGTAATTCAATTCAGAAAGTGAAACCTATATATTATATAGATTTATTATACATACAGTGATATATTTCACGTGTTTATTTCTTCTCATTTTGATGATTATGGCTTGCAGCTAATGAAAACCTGAAATTCTGTATCTCAGAAAATTAGACTATTGTGACAAAGGATGATTAGGAGGCCAGATCTGAAAGTGCCACAGTGGGCAATTTTAGCCAGGATATCAGGATACTAGCCCTGCTCTTTCAAAGATGCCCAGGGATCTTTTATGACCTCATAGAGTCATAGATGATAACTGCAGTTTTTAAAGCAGGTGGAATGTTTCCTGTTCTGAGGGAGAGATTAGTAATCGATGTTATCAGGGGACCAAGGACTGAGATGCAGGTATTAACCAGAGCTGTGGGTAATGGATCAAGGGTGCAGGAAGAGAGTTTCATCCTACTAATGATGTGCACAACTTGATTGATTTTAGCTGTGAATTCTGGGATTTGGTGCAACGTCACAACCAAAGCTGTCGTTGTGTTGTCATTGTGTTGAAAAGTAATGTCATGTATAGCCTTTAATGTTAAGTGTTGTAAATAGTAGTGTGCAATGGCCCACCGTGTGGGGTGCGTAGTCAGGGTGACCGTATGGTAGGCAGCGTGTGTGAGTTGTTGGAGTGAATGTTATGGGTGCAATAAATGCTACAGTACCTTGCCACTGAATTATAATGCCTCCGGCTTTTTCATTGCACCATCCAACGCCATGGAAGAACTATACATTACAATATTCTGCTGCCCATTGAGGAAGTTTTTTTTTTATTACTTCATTTTATTGCAGATCGTGAAGGACAGTGATGTATTTCCTCACAAAATGACTGTATAAAATTGGTTGTCTTGATTGCTTAACTCAGGAAACATCTGCTTCCTAATGTCTGCTTGGAAGTTTTTAGATTTTCCAGGACTTTCTGTCGAGTTTTGCTTCAAAGTTTTATTTTAAGAAACCAGCCAAATGACCAATGTCCCATTTACCTTAAAAAGGCATGGGGTAAATTGGTTTTTCATGATGATTACTTTGCATGGGTACCACATAACCATGTGCTGGATAATGTGGAGGAATGGAGGCTGAATTAAACAGGGCTAGGGCTGATTGATATGACAAAATATTTAATCACAATATATTTTTTCATATCAGTTGATAATTATCACAATATAATTTAAATCATTATTTCATTACGTTAAGGATCCATTTTTGCTTAAAATTCCCTTAGCATTCCCCTTAAACAGATTCAAAACAAGACAAATTGAATTAACTGCAAAGTGAAATCCAATTTTAATAAATATATCAAACAAAATTTTGGTCATAGAGCACAGTGTTAAAGTTTTGATTATTGTTGCTTAGTTTTTATTTTTATTTTCTTTTCAATTTTCAAAATAATGAACAAATCATTACTTTAGTACTTTTGATTAGTTATTATTTTATTTCAGTTAGTTTGTTTATTTATACAATATTTAGTCTTTATCTGTAGTTTTATTATTTTATTTTTATGTCATATTTTATGAAAATGTATTCTTGCAGTTTTCGTTTTCGTTACTGATTACCCTGGTAGGGCGTAACACCAGAAAACGCTGACAATTTGGTTTGCTGCTGTTTTTTCCTCTGGTTGATTTGCTGCTCATTCCAAGGAATGAGTTTGAAATGGTCGAGTTGCCATCCATCCCGTATTGAAAAATAAAACGATGTGTTCTGTTTTGAACCAATACAGGATGTGATTTGTCTTGTATTTCGCTCCCCCCCCCCCCCCCCCCACCACAAATTATATTGTCAAGGGGCCCGGGGGTTGGGTGGTATCTGAAAGTGGATACCCTAATTGCTGGTATCTGTGACTGTGACAGCTTGCATTTTGCATGTCCTACTTGAATGCGACGCTTCAAGTGAAGAAACACATTTGTATTATTTACAGTTCATTGCGCCACTTTGTTGTGTTTCTGACTTTAAAATGCCAATGCACCAATATCTTTTCATCTTATTTAGCCACAATATATCTTTTAAAAATTATATGTTGCAGCTGCTGAGCTGTCCTTTCTTTCACCGACACCTGAAGTTTCCCCTGAGTGAGTCATAACCTCTCCCATGAATCACGTATAGGCCTGCTACCAAAACGGTAGTATGTGGCGTGCGGTGCTAACTCAGTCAACGTTACTGTGTGCTTGTCATAGGGGCTGTGTCCTTTAAGCCTGCATTTGAAGACCGAATGCACTGCAACAAGCCTGTCCCATTTCGAAGGCTCCTTCGAATGTGGACTAGAAACGCGTCCTTCTTTTACCACTCTGTGAAGGATGCACTGGATGGATCCTTCTCGACCCTTTGCAGCTCAACATATCCCAAGATTTATTGCGCAGAAGTAAAGTGGGCGTGTCCCAGCTCGGTGAAAAGAGCGGCACTTCATGACTCAAGGATAAGGGCGGGGACAGCTGGCAAAACAAATAGTTAATTATCTGTGAGCCAGACCGTCCAATCTGACGATGCTTTCTGTACGCCTTTGTAGACCGCGTCCTTCAAAGGATGCAGCACTTGAATTCAGTTACAGCCAGGGGGTCTGTTCTTAAAAGACTAACATATGATTGGTTGGACTTGCGTTCATTTCTGTGATATGATAGGCTGGTACTTGCTATGAAGCAATGTTCCTTATCGTCACTTTATTGAAGTTTATCATTTTCTTATCCTTATCCTTTCTTATCCAGTAAGTCAATATACTGTATTGTTTACATTACCCAGCCCTAAGCAGCGTTGCTAGTGGAGTGCTGGCAGAATGGGCCCATTTCATCAGCATAATAGTGTCACGCCACAGCTGTTACACTCTGACTGTTGAATTATGTTTATATCTTGATCTAGCTATTGCTCAATGCTGTCTTAGCAAGGGCTTTTCAAGTTTCTTAGACCATTAGCGTGATTCAGAATGAACCTTTTCATATACACAGCTGTATTCATGAGCAAAAGTGTTTCATATTTCAGTTTCAAGCTTAGGAAATTCCTGTACACTGTTAGATATTGTACAGTGTTGTTATTCCTAATGTCCCAAGTATACTGTTATGGAGGATGAAACGTGACTTAAAAACAAATCAATCAATCAAAAAATACATCTTACTGATAAATTGACAGGTAGTAGCTGTTAATAAATAGAGCAACTTCCATTTTAAAAGTGTTATTATCTTCATTGTCTTTCGCCACAATACATTTATTTGCACTCTGTATGTGGGTCTGCTGCGTTGACATAGAACCAATAATGCAGATTGTTCTTACTGATGTGTTTAATTTCATTTTCTTCACTTGTATACTAATTAGTTGGTATAATGAGAGCCAAAATAATATAATTATTATTATTATAAATATGTACAAAATCTTATTATAATTATTATTAGTATCATATGCATTATTATTATTATTATTATTATAAATTGCGGTTTTATAGAGGAACATGTTGCTAACCTGCCAATGTCATGCTGACTCGTTCATTTTTGTCTAACAGCAGAGATGTCAGTGTCTTTGACGGAGCCCATAAATTGTTTCAGTTTTTCTGCCAGCTGTCATTAGCCAACAAGAACGCCAGCTAGCATTTCTTCTCATCCAATCAAGGCCCAGGCAATGGAGCACTAATCAGCATAGTCTACCTGACCAATAGTGCTTAGCAAAAAGTTAGGGCTGCCCACCTCATTAACATACAGATGAAGAAATCTAGAAACAAACAAACAAACAAACAAATCTGGAAATAAATAAATAGTATATCTTTGGTGTGTATTTATTTGTTTGTTAGTTTATCCATGACGAGTATTTATTTAATTTATTTATACCAAAATTTATTTTCTTTATTTAATCGTTCGCTTGTTTATTTTAAAGTTACTTTTCATCCTCCACAGTGTTGGGGAAGTTACTCACAAAAATAATCCATTACAGACAGGTAGAAAGTTTAGGTCCAGAAAGTCCAAATCCAGACCACGGTTTTGTTTCAACCCGCCAGCTGAATGCTCTGTGACTGTGACTCTTTTAGGAATGCAGCAGTATAGTACACGTATTCGTACCGAAATTTTTCTTCACGGGTCTTTCGGGTCGTTACGCATATGTACCGAACGAATGCAGCAAATGCGGGACCTTTGTGTGTTTCTGCATTTCCCCCGAGCAACATTCGGAAAGGGGCGGACGAAGCCGCGCTACTACGCATGCGCGCGTACGTCCTAATGTGAAGTACAGCAGAGGTATTTTTTGAAATCATGATAGATATTTTGAAGTTTTGTTACGCTTTGAATTTTTCAGACAGTATTTGTGTTGCACATTTCTAACATGAAGCTGAAAGCTGCTAATGTGAATACAGTACAGATAAGGTACAGTTAACTTTGTAAATGTGCATCTTTATGGATGTTTATTTTAGAGAATATATTGATTAAAATGTTTTTTTATTAGTAGGTTGCAGCAGTATTGAGAGACTTTTTATTTAAGAAAGAAAGTCATACTTTGTTCAGTAAAGCACTGTTTAATAAGGAAAAAACGAAGTAATTTACGTGTTATTTCTTTCACCCCTGCTGTACCAAAAACGTACCGAACCATTGAAACGAAAACTTAGTCTGGATTTGTTGTATTTTTTGGACCTGAACTTTCCACCTCTGTCTGTAATGGATTACTTTTCCAGCACTGGTCCTTCTGCTGTTGCTGTTCCACCCGTTTTCTGTAACTACTTAACCATGTTAATTACGGGAAACACAGGCCTCAGGGTCAGACAATTCTACCCGAAGGGCGATGCAGACGCACCAATTCACCTAACCCAATGGACGTATGCTATTGACACAAACATGGGCGTGAAAAATAGGTGGGGTGGGAAACTTCACCATCACACCACCTGTTGTGTAAGTAGCATTATATCTTATAATTCTGCAATTGAAAAGGTGGATAATATTAACCTTTGTGGGCCTTTAAATTCAAGGTGCTGTCGAAGTTCTTAAATATGTCTTTTCTTTTTACTTTTACATTGGGAGCAGTGTGTAGCTTGGCATCTGTATTGCTGGGTACAAAACCAGTGGCTAACAAAGCGAATTAAGCGTGTCATCAAATGACATCAGGTCTCAACCACAGTTGCTTCTGGGATGCTGGTCGATCCTGTAGTGCAAAAATTTTTCTCACTTACAGTATGATGCAAAATTTTTGGGTTGTCATACATATTGTTTAAGGCAATTTATTTGGGTAGTAATTCTTATTTGCTCAAGAAAAAAACACAATACAGTGTAGTGGCAAACAGTAACACAATAAACAATGAAAAAAAACTTCTTCTGTTCTCTAAAAAGTTACTGATATTTTACTGGATGGCTAGACGAACACCGCTTCAGTTTCCAAATCTCTACTCAGGGGCACCTCAGCCGTTCGATATATTTGTTAAATTTCTTCACCAGCCCACTTAATTAATTTACTTAATTTCAGAGGTACTGATTAGCTATAGAAGGGATTCTGGTGGTCAAGTCAACAAATACATGGGTATATTGAACGACTACTGCAAATACTGGAGTGGCTTGAGAATAGGTTTTGAAATGGCTGAACTAATACACTTCGCCAGGTATAAAATTATAGTTTTATAAAACATAAAGATAATTTAAACATTATTTTCTTTGTCATAGTGAAGTAAACTGTATATGTGTGCCTCACTTGGAGAACAACACGAGGTATATGAAAGGATCTCCACAGAGATGAATGAAGTTCTCTATTTGATTGAATTAAGTAATTCATTAACCACATCTGTTAAATGACCAATTTAAGCACTTGCGTTTATTGCAGCATATTAAACCAGTCGTTGCATCACTTTTTGATATATCCTCGGTTATTTTTCATTTGGCCTTATGACAGTGTTTCCCAACCCAGTCCTCGGGAATCCCCAAACAGCCCACAATTCTTCTCATTCCCAGCTTCTAGGAATGGGTGTGTTGGGAGCTGGGAGAGAACAAAAATATGGACTGTCTGGGAATTACCGAAGACTGGGTTGGGAAACACTGCCTTGTGATTTTATCATGTGGTCTGCAGAAGGAAACCAAAATAAGCAATGGAAAAATCTTCGCTTCCTTCACTGTGTCTGGAAGAAATGAGAACTGCAGGGCTACCAAAACAAGATATGTCCGGTCTATGGCGTAGTGCAGGGGTGGCCAATCTTACACGCAAAGGGCCGGTGTGTATGTAGGTTTTTGGGATAACCTGTAGGTCAGCTGATCAAACCCAGGTGTGAGGACTCTT
>JABJVO010000181.1:0-16947 GCA_026770805.1 Boulengeromyrus knoepffleri
TGGTTGATTAGATAATTGCATTAATGAGAAATTGAACAGGTGTTCCTAATAATCCTTTAGGTGAGTGTATATATACATACACACACACACTCCTCCCACTCTCACCAACCTGTACAATTTCTAAGAGTACTGGATGGACCAGCTGGAAACGTGTGCCTCACCCTTCCAGGATTAGGGGTTCAAATCCCAATTTTGTGTTTGTGTCTGTGCTGTTTGCCTGTACTTCTCCTGTTGTTTGGGTCTCCACCTGCTTTTCAAAGGTAAGTGGTTAGATATCTATAATTTGGCTTGTGTGCATACCCTTTGATGGGATAGTCCCCTGTCTGTGCTGTACCCTATGATGGGTAAGTCTCCTGTCTGTGGTGTACCCTTTAATGGGTTAGTCTCCTGTCCGTGCTGTACCGTATGATGGGTTAATCCCCTCCCTGTAGTATGATGGGTTAGTCCCCTCCCTGCGGTGTACTCTATGATGAGCTGTTCCCTTGCCTGTGCTGTACCCTATGATGGCTTAATCCCCTACCTGTGGTGTACCCTATTATGGGCTGCTTCCCTGCCTGTGCTGTACCTTATGAAGGGTTAGTTCGCTGTCTGTGGTGTACCCTATGATGAGCTGCTCCCCTGCCTGCAGGGGCGCTGCTAAGGATTTTGGGCCCCATGAAAAGAATCTTGACAGGGCCCCCAACACAGCTGAGACTTTTTTATTGGGGGCTTCTCTGGGCCCCCTCTCAGTCATGGGCCCCGAGAATCGTCATCGTTTACCCCCCCTTTACAGCGCCCCTGCCTGCCTGTGCTGTACCCTATGAAGGGTTAGTCCCCTGTCTGTGCTGTACCCTATGAAGGGTTAGTCCCCTGTCTGTGCTGTACCCTATTATGAGCTGTTCCCCGGCCTGTGCTGTACCCTATGATGGGCTGTTCTCCTGCCTAAAATGTACAACAATTACATTGCTCAAAATATCACTTCTCACGTAAATGAATCTTCAAAACAAGACATGATGTCATTTTCAAAATAAATTTTTCATAATAAGAATTCATTTAGAAATTATGGGATAATTACCTAATTGAAAAGTGCAGTTGAAAGAGAAAAAAGGAAATGTTCCTGAACAGAAAGATTCTTCTTTTACTAATCAAGTATGCAAGTGTTTCAGCTGCCTTGCAGTCTGTTTCATTTTTTAAGACATTTTTGTTGTGTCTCATTAATAACATCACATTCTCAAGGTTTAAACCTCCTCCAAGATATATAAAGGTACCAGTGAAATATATGGCCTTATTTGAATAATTGCTTTATCCAGGTAAAGTTCACTACCCACATTGACCTATAGATGAGTACACTCCGGTTAACATTTTACTGAATAAGTAGCTGGTAAGATCTTACCATGAAGTGACCAGCATGCTCAGTTGGTCTGAGAAACCAAATAAGAATGAGGGAATACAGCAGGGGTCTATTTGCCTGTTGTTATTTCCTGCGATTACAAATTATAAACGCAAAGCCCATTCTGAAGCAAGAAATGTTCAAGTGTTGACAATGACACATTTTATGTAGTGTTTACAATATAAAACAAAAAGGATTATATTTTAACCAGAAAGTCCATTTTTTAAAGAAGCAATATTCCAGGTTCTTCATCATATCCAGTTCCAAGTACAACTTGGGCACACAGCTTTGTCCCGATCCTGGGGCAGAAACAGGCTGTTAATTTTATTATCTCCATTCATCAGCATAGGTATTTTGCAGCCCACCGAAGTGCCTTCTGGGTTTTACACTTCGCTGGTCATAAAATACTGGGAACCTGTCCTTTTGACAACAGTGGGCACTTCATTAACCAGCCTCCTATTTTCCTTTGGCAAAGTTCCCATGAATCTCTTCCTCCAAACTTGATACACACACACACACAAATTGAGAACTCAGTAAAATATAGCTTGTGCTTTTGCTTGTGTACTTAAGTACTGAGTTCATAAATACACAATTTTTACTGTTCTTTTTCTGTACGAACTATAGCTTGCACAAAGATAAATATATTGTAGCACCGGTGGGACATGCCCCGCTTGCAGTTGTGAACAGCCCTTGTATTGTTGTTGTTATTGTTAATGGTTATATTTCCTTATTGTCGCACGTGTGTTTGCCTGTGTCTTGTGTGTACCCTGTCCGATCCGCGTGTGTAATTAGCTTACATAAATCTCCCATCGTGTGTGTATCTTACAGTTCAGTGTCTGACAACCTGGTGTTTCTTATGTGTAATTGGTTCGGTGCTCATTGGGTGCCTGATGTAGTCCTTGTCAGGACTACCAATAAAGAGCGTGTTCTCCCCGACAAGCAAGTCTCTGTCTCTTTCTCTATTCCAGCGATGCCTCGGTCCATCTGATGCCACAATATCTTCCCTTGGTCATATAAGGTATGCTGTTATACCATCCTTCCTTCAAACACTTGATCGGTGTTGCAGCCGTGTGTGTGGAGAGGGGAGGGGAGCCTTTCACAGGAGCTATAGGGCATAAATAAACCTTGGATGGAATACAAGGCCATCACAAGGCTAATTGGAATTTGGGGTAAACCCACATAACACAAGCAGGTCATGCAAACTCCTCACACATAGAACAGAGGCAGGATTCAAAGTCTCACTGTTGTAGCAGAGACAACAGTGTTTCCGCCTACTACCACCCTGTTGTGTATCGCTGTCATAAATAAATAAATAAATAAACTTTTCTCAAGCTAGTTTCACCATGCATGTTTTCGCCTTAATGTAGCTACCATTTTCATTTTCAAGCATAAAATTCTAATTTCACAGCAGGGGACAGTATTCGGGAAGATTAAATGGTCAAAGATGATACTCAAAGCAACTGCCAGATGAATGTTTGATATCTAAGTGTTCATCAGTAATGAGTTTGTAATTGTTGGTGTGTTGATTTGACATAACCAATCCAACAGCAAAAAGAATTATTAAACCAATTACTTATGATTTGTTACAGTTTAGGTGCATTTGGTTGATATATGCATACAGTAATTAGATGGGACCCAATTTCACTAAGCAAAAACTGAAAAAGTAATTAACAAAATATCTTTTTCTTTTTAGATACACATGAGGATTGAAGTAGAAATGAGAATTGTGACTGAGATTTCTTAGCCCTTGTCCTTTGGATCCAATGCACCTTCAATCTGTCAATCAAACATTCGTGAACTTATTGGTGGATTTACAAAATTAATCACAATCACACAGTACTACCTGAGCTGGAAGTCCTAGTGCTGGTGCATCACCGATGTTTATTTGATGAAGAGGCAAAATTCTTCATAAGCAGTGGTCAAGTCCTTCATGATTATAAATATTTATTGAGCAACCCAAAGATGACAGAGTACCATTTAGAATAAAGAAGAGTCATATTGATTTATTCTGTATGAATATAAAACTTGTATAGAAGACTTGAGTCTAAGCACAAGTGAATCTGATGAGAGGCAAAAATTAAGAGCAACTCAGGTGCGAATGCGAAACTTAATTTTCACAAATGTGAACAATCCATTCGCAAATCATGCAGTACACTATGGAGTCACAGGAGTGCCATAAAAAAGAATAAACTTGAAAAAGAATAAGGAAATAAATGCTGAATAACAAAGTGAAATAAATACAAATAAAATAAGAAGGAAAAGAAATTAAAAATAAAGAAATAAGAAAATGAATGTTTTTTCTTTATTGCTTTTAATTTCACGGTATTGATTTTGCTTTTGCCATATTGCTTTTAATTTTACCAGATTGCTTTTACATTTACCATATTGCTTTTAATTTCACCATACAAATACAAATACAAAACATGGAATTTATTTATGGATTAATAAGTATAAACCTAGACGGCACAGACATGTCCTGTAAAGTGTGTTTGACAAAATTGAATGTGAACACTTATCTTTTTTATTTATATTTTTGGTTTGGCCACAAATATGGAAATCGGAAAACAAGTGGAAACTAGGATTCGTGTGTGTTGGACTTGACTACTCAGCCTGGACAGGAAGGCGTGCCTAAAGCCAGTTGGTTGACAGCTTGTCCCTTTATTAAAAACAATACCGCAAAATTAAAAGCAATCCAGTAAAATTAAGTACAATCCAGCAAAATTAAAAGCAATACGGAAAAAGCAAAAACAATAATGAAAAGCCTTTGCTTATTTCTCTATCTTTATTTTTATTATTTGTATTTATTTCCTTATTCATTTACAGATTTATCCTTTTATACTCCTGTGACTCCAAACTACATGCCATCTCTCTGTAAAATGTTGTTGCTTAAGGACAATAGATTATGATTAATGATATCTATGATATAGATTATGATATATAATATTTTTATCCAACCATCCATCCAGCTAGCCAGCCATCCATCCATTTTCTGTAACTGCTTATTCTATATATTTTCATTTAATTTAAGTATAAATTTCAGGCTTTGACTTCCAGTAAAGATATTTTCAATCTGAATCTTTAAATATTTGATAACAAAACTGAATAATTCTATACAATCCATTAGCGACTTTTAAATGTAACAGTTAAAACACAATTGATAAAAATATTGTTTTAAAACCGGTTTAAAAATTGAACAGGGGCGTGGGTAGATTTGCCAGGTCAGTGAGTATTTTTGGGCAAAGACAGGGAACCAGCTATGGAGATGAAGGCTTTGGCAAAAGGGAAAGGAGGACCAGATGGTGAATTTTCTAGAATAGTGGACAAGCCCTATGGTAAAATTGTTAAAAAAGCAAGACCCTTCACTTAACCCTCTTAACCCTAAATAAAATTATTAATATTCTCCATGTTGTGCTCAGTATTCTGCAAAAAGAAATAAAACTTTTAAGTAAATACAGTGCTCAGCATGAATGAGTACACTCCCTTTGAAAAGTAAGATTTTAATCAATAGCTCAATGAACACAAGAACAATTTCCAAAATTTTGACGAGACTGGGATTTGTAGAACTTTTGCTTAACTCATGAACATGAAAGTACGGTAAATAACATAACTTAGATTACAAAATCTTCAGTTTTACTCAAATAAGGTGATGTAAAAATGAATACACCTCACAACAAAAAAGTACTACATCTAGTATTTTGTATGACCCCCATGATTTTAAAGGACAGCACCAAGTCTTCTAGGCATGGAATAAACAAGTTGCCGACATACTGCAACATCTATCTTTTTCCAGTCTTCAAGAATGACCTCTTTTAAAGCCTGGATGCTGGATGGAGATTGATCCTCAACTTGTCTCTTCAGAATTCCCCATAGGTGTTCAGTTCAGATCAGGAGACAAACTTGGCCACTGAATCACTTTCACCCTGTTCTTCAGAAATGCAACAGTGACCTTAGATTGTCATGTCAGAAAAGTGCACAATGACCAAGGGAATGGAGTGATGGCAGCATCTTTCAATATAGAGCAGTGCATCTGTGATTTCATGATCCCATCAATGAAATGCAGCTCCCTGACACCAGCAGCACTCATGCAGCCCCCCATAAGGACCCTGCCACCACCATGTTTCACTGTAGGCACCATGCATTCTTCTTTGTACTCCTCACCTTTGCGATGCCATACAGTTTTGAAGCCATCGGTTCCAGAAACATTTATCTTGGTCTCGTCACTCCAGAGTCTGTGAACTAGTCAGATTAATTGACAACTCTATTATTCTGTAACCCCAAATGAACCACAAATTGTATGTTGTAAAAATTCTTTGGGTTTTTCTAATCATAGAATGTTTTTTGTTACTACATTGAGAAAACAGGAAAACATGCTTGTGGGAATTTTACTGGAGAAATAACCAATCAGATTTTAGAGGAGGTGGGTCTAAGTAACTAGAGGAGCCGGGACCAAGACATAAGCTTAGTTGGTCCCACCTCCTCTAGTTGCTTGGACCCACCTCCTATACAATCTGATTGGTTATTTCTCTGAACCAATCATTTTTCATTCTGCCCTCAGAATATTTTTGTGTAATACTCCCACGAGCAGAAAAAATTTTATTGCGTTTAGTGTAAAGATGCAACAATGTAATTGATAATTACAGCGGCAATTCAACTGCATCGAACTGTAATGTCAGAATTGACTTTTGGGGGCAGCATCCTCTTTAAGGATAAAGAAATTTCTAGTTCCAGCTTATGTGCTATCACATTTACATATTGCAGGAAAGTAGCAGTGCCAGCACACATATTTCTGAAACAGGATGATAGAGGGAGGATCATTAATATTCATAAAAGATGGTCCCAAACTGATGATCCTTCCGTGATGATGATTTTGGAAAACTTGCCCCTGCGCTGTAGTGTAGAATGATCTCTCTAATTCTTATGATAATCTTTGCGTCCAATGCTTTTGGGAAACACCTCTCTTTGAGAGCACAAAAAAGTCTAGTTTTTGCTAACTATGTTAGTAGTGGTCAAGACTGTAGCTAACTAGCTAGCTAAATAAAAAGTATTGTTAGCCTTAGATTTGCAGGATATACTGGAAAACGAAAGAGTTCTCTGCCAGCCAGATTTAACAATGATATTTAAATGTGCTGCGGGCTGGTACTTTGAGACCTCTTATAAGTTATGAATGAACCAACAAAAATCCCTCGTCCTCCAATATGGTAAATGGCTGATCATCCAATTCAATCATCTCAATTGTTTTAATACTGTAGTTGTGTGTTTAGCTGTGGTGCTACTAACTTTAAATACTGATAAAGTTTAAATATTTTCCGGCCATATCAGCCAAGATCGACACTTCAGACCAATAACAATATCTCGATTTTTAATGAATCTCAGCTGATACAGATATGTTAACTACAGAATAAATGTAATAACATTCTGCTAATCTGCTCTCGGCAAGGTTCACCATCGGCAACCAGAGACATTTACTGTGAGGGAATCTAACTTTGCCCTCGTCAGTAGTGACACATAAAAAAACAGGTGCAGATCAATTAATTCCTGGAGTCGGGATCCCCTGATTACTGGTCTGCGGTGGCCTAGGTATGGTACAAAAAAATGGGCATGGCTACGCTGCCTGGCAGGAACCCCTTCCTAGGTGCAGCTAACCGGTTGGCATCTACCTCAAGAGTGAAGAAAGGACCAGGGTTGGAAATGGGGAAGACAGAGACCAGGGCAGAACTTGGAGGACAGGGGCCAAGGTGGAACCTGGAAGACAGGGGCTGATGACAACAGGACTGGACTGGAGACAGGAACAGGGCACTGGGACAGACAGGAACAGGGTGCCTGGACAGACAGGCACAGAGCTCCAGGACAGACAGGAACAGGGCTCCAGGGCAGACAGGAACAGGGCTCCGGAACAGACAGGAACAGGGCTCCAGGACAGACAGGAACAGGGCTCCAGGGCAGACAGGAACAGGGCTCAGGGACAGAAAGGAACAGGGCACCGGGACAGACAAGAACAGGGTGCCTGGACAGACAGGAACAGGGCTCCAGGGCAGACAGGAAAAGCACCAAAGGGGACCTGGCATGGGTATAGGGAGACCACAATACAGAAGCAAGTCCATGGCGTTTATTGAGCAAGTAGAATAATATATGTATCATATTACTGTCTTCAACTGCTCTGCCTTTACCATCAGAAATATTCACAAAACCTAAACAGCAAGAACAAGCCAGCCAAAACCACTGCTTGGTTTATTTTGTATTCATTTTTTTCCCTCTTGAGGTCAAATTAATATTTCAAATCCTTTTCCTGGAAAACTGCTTGCTGCTACTGTTACTATTCGAAAGGATCATACCAAGCTATCATTTCAGTAAATCTTTCCTCACTTAGCCTAAGGGGTGAAATGCCTGATACTTTCCAATTGTGCAGTTGGCAGAGGGTTCAAAAGCTTCCTGCACATAAGGAACAGCAGCGTACATTTTTAGGCACCACAGTGGGCTATAGAGCTCAGTCTTACCCATTGCTTAGATAGTGTATCCTCCTACAACACTGTGGTTCCCCCACAATTCTGTTTCAACCTATCATTGATGTGCCTTTGAATAGCATGTAATCTGTGGTGGAATTGCTATGGAAGAATTACTCTCATGAGCCACTACCTTAAAGTGCTTGATATAAAATCTTCAGCTGTAGATATAGCTGTCGCATATATATATGTGTGTGTGTGTGTGTTTGTGTGTGAGTGTGTATAATTTTCACCTTTTGAAAGCTAGCAAAAGACAACTTAATCCATTGCCTTCAGGGCTCATGGCAACGCCATAGCACCATAGCACACCAGCCCAGTGGCTGAAGAATGAAACCAAGATGTTCATGTTGAAAGTCCTGTATCACTTTCTCTAAAAGGCAGTCAGGCATACCAGGCATCACTTATCAAGCCCAGATCGGGGAATTAGAGAGCTGGCCAGCCCGTGTCACCTCTGTGTGACAATTTGAAATATATATCCAAACCCTGAAGTTCCACTGTTTCAGAAACAAATGTGAACTGTGAACCTGAGATTGCGTACTGCATATTTGTATGCCTGTTCTAATGAATGATGAAAAAATGCTAAAGCCTAAGGGTGTGAGTATATGGTTCAAGTGGGAGTCAGAGAAGAAAAACACAAGCTAGAGACATAGAGTCATACTGAGTGGGCAAAGCATTGTGGGTAGACATTGCCTAATTCTGAATGTATTTGCTCCATTCACATACTTTACATTTTATGTTTTACTCTTTAATGTATGCTGGCATATCTTGTGCTGTAGATTGCACTGGTATTTAGGCCGCACACAGGATAATGTCCATCTATCCATCTTTAGACCCTTGTGAAATACGTAATTAGCCTTCTTCATTAAGCCTTGATTCTGGTTTAAACCGTTTCCTTTAAAAGTGTATTGTTTTGAGTCATTGCATTGCAAAACAAGAAAGGTTACTTATGGTTAAGGTTAGGGATGGGTAGAGGTTAAGGGTGTCGTGATTGGGATTATGGTTTTTCCTACAGATGGACCGATACCGATATTCCGTTTCGGTATCGGCGCCGATCCAGACCTATTTGACGGATCGGGTATCGGCCATGCGTGACCGATCCACGTCCTATACTTACTTATTTAGTTTTTGGCAATCGATCGCACGACAGCTCTTCCCCATTTTACATGTGTTTTTTGCGGCATTTAAATCGAACGCTATCGCTGCCCTCAAGTCTTTTTTTGCTACTCAGTGGGTGTGAGTACTGTGACTTCTGCTTGCTCTGACGTCATGCACATAGCCTTCGCAGTACGAGGAGTATCAGAAAGCAGTAGCAGAGCGATTTGCAATCTATGTAAAATAAAGTTTTAAGGTGGGAATAGCGTTTAATGGAAAATCCCATTTAACAAAGCGCACGCAACTGCGAGACAAAACAAAGCAATGGACGATTTGGGAGTCGCTAACTTAATTGGACTGTTTTGCGAACTTGCTGCAGCTTGTGAAACAAGAGGGGCTGCCATCGCAACAAAAGTGTAACTGTGCTGACGCCAATGGGAGAAAAACTGTGTTAAAATGTTAAGCATTCGCCACTTGTGTATTCTTGCTTTGAAGATATTCATATTGAACTGCAAATGCCTCAAAAACGCTTAAAACAAACGAGGTGGAACAGTACGTTAGGTATGTTTGTAGTAGCCTAATTAAATATTTTTGTCATACATTTTTTCCATCTGTATTTACCAGCTTAAAAAAATAATATACAAAGTATAACAAAGTAAAAAGAGCTCTTGTATCGGAATCTGTATCGGTATTGGAATCGGATCGGAACAGAAAAACGTGGATCGCCCATCTCTAGTTTTTCCCATAGAAATTAATGGACGGTCCCCATTTAGATAGGAAGGCCAACTTAATAATAAATAATAGGTGTAGTTTCAGAGTTACATGTCACAATAAAAAAATACAGGTAAAAATACATTTATTGATTTTCACATTTCCAGTTGATTCATACAGTCATTCTAGAAATTGTATACTGTAGGTTGGTGAGTATGGGAGGAATACAGATTAGATGGGCAGAGCAGGTGATGCGGCTGTCCTGGGAATACAATGTGTCATTCTGACAGCCCCCCCATTTGTAGTGTAATGACTGATTTGTTGATTGATTGAGACATCAGGGTTCCTACTGGTCAGCAGGAACTGCATGTAATCTGATGTAGGTGTAGTGTGTAGCTGCAAGTATTACAGTGATTCCCAGTTGAAAACAATGTAATTCATGTATGTAAAAGGTACTTGACATGAACTGCTACATGAATTTTAATTTCAAATACAATTTTGTTAAAACAAATGATCAAAACAAAATAATCAAGATCAAACGATTATTGTGCCATGTTTTGTTTCACAATGATGCTACCATTATGTCTTGTGTTACAAATCCAAAGCACCTCATTCCAGCCAATTTTTGTTTGTTTTTCAGTTGAATTATATTCAGAGTTGAAGGAAATCCACTGTTAAAAAGAGAATTTTTTTTAAAAAAAGTTCAATACATGGATTATATTTCCATAATCAATGAGTAATCCTGATCTCAATAAAATAATTAATAGTTAGTTCTGACTAAGAAATCAGATTGGACAATAGGCATTCTATGCTCTGATAACCGCAATCGGACATTTCACATCAGTTGTATCATTCTGCTTTACAGATGTATCTAAAAACATCTCCACCAATACAGAGTCGGTGCTGGGCTGGTTCTTGCTTGATGCCTTTTGAGAACCTGCCCGCGTTTCCAACGGTTTCAACGTACACAGAAGTGAGATTAAAGTAAAGGTTCATATGTATTCTGTTTTGTTGGATTTATTTTGATCTGTTTTGGATTTTAAGTTTTTTTAAGCTGCCAAACCGAAAAGAAAATTTTCAGAGTATCACTCGTTGCGTCCTGCCTCTACTGCCTGTATCCACAAGGATCCTGCAATAAAAGCATCTGCTAATAACTGAAGTTTGTTGTCCACCTCATGATCTCTTCACCACTCGAGCACCACAGTAATTTATTTATTAGACCTGCGGCATGGTTTTAATTTACAATGCAAAGTTGTTCCACTAATAAGTTGGCTAGTGCTTTCACTGCTGTCACCGACGATATTAGACAAAACTTTATCGGTAATGGATTGAATTGTATGGTTATGCAGAAGGTTTGGACGTGATAGCCTGTCTCACATTCGCTGATGTTACTGGAAACATTTTTGCTTGCGGAGGCGGCCTTGTGCCCACAACCCATGATTTTTGTCATTATTAAGCAGCCCCTATATTAAGCTATGTGAATACTTGTGTTGTATATGTTTAGAGAATGCTTAGACTTGACTTTATTGATCCCCTTATGGGGGGGATGCTAAATTGCTAACATAATGTAAAGAATGTCCATTTGTGGTTCTGTAACAGAATGGCATTGATATGTTTCATTACTGTATTAATACAATGCTGCGGTTGGAGCCCCGGCGTCCAAGAGAAAGCACAGCTAGCAGCTGCCTTCATTCCCCTCCCCGCAGCCTTGCTTTAATGGGGCTACAGCTGGGTGGCTTTATTAGCCACCATCTGCGGGCAATTGCAGTTGACGCCCCATGCGGCCATGCTGTTATCACTGTTATTGGGATTCTGACTGAAGATAATTATAAAAGGCTTTGTTTTAAATGTGGCAGTTAAGACTTAGAGTAAAATGATAGCTTATTGCATTAAATTTATGTAAATGTCTTGCTTGCAAACACATCACCTTAGTGGCTGCTGTCTGACATACTCTGGGGATGAGTGCTCCTTGTCACTTTACCCCAACCCATAGCTATAAATGAGCAGTATAATGAAGGTAACGAGGCTTGATTGTTTTCTGGACAACATGGAGCTTTCTAGCCAGTGTCATGGGAACCTTTCTTCAGTCTATCTGTTAAATTTCTTGTTCCGGTTCGTGTGTCTTGTTTCTCCTGCTTTGCTTCTCGATTCCCATTTCCTGCTTGGTTCCTGCCTCCTGTTTTCACCAGTTCTTTACACTTGAATCATCCTTCGGCACATTTTGTTTGGGAGGTGTTTAGCCAGTCAGCAGTCTGGCTGGTCACCTGTGTTTTTTTCTCATACAGATAACCTGGCAGCTTGGTAAGACAACATGAGTGTCTGTGTGTGTGTGTGTGTGTGTGTGTGTGGTGGATTAGGTTTATATTATTTTGTGAGGACCAAATGTCCCCCACAATGTAATAAAAACCTCTTTTTAATGTTATGGGTCTCCACAAAGATCTGTGAATGCAATCAAAAAAGTAAAAAATGCCAAAAGTCTCGTATTTTGTTTGGTTTCTTATGGTCAAGGGTAGGGCTGGGTAAGGGTTAAGGTCGTCTTACTCTTGTACAACTCTTGTAATTAGAGTTTTCCTCATAGAAATGAATGGGGAGTCCCCACAAAGATATAACTACAAACCTATTTGTGTGTGTGTGTATAATGTGTCTGTATATATCTATATATATGAGGGTGTGTGTGTATAAATGTATGTATGTAAATATACATGTGTGTGTGTGTGTGTGTGTGTGATCTTTGTTTTTTCACATACATTTCTCTGATTAAAATCATGTTGAAAAATAACTTAAAACCACACTAAAGTGGTAAAAGGTCACTGCTGAAATCCAGAACCACATACCACAGAAACTGGAGAACTTACGGCTCCAGAGGTACACCTTGTGTCACTGAAGCCAATTTGCAGACTGTAATTTGCCGAGGAGTGAAAGGGCAAGAGGAAGGAGTGCTGAACGAAACAAGGCTCTGGGGTATAGTGCTGCAGCCACTGGAGCCAGCGCAGCTTGTCATGGGGACGGCCCTCCTGTCAGCTCCCGGCCCTGGTCCTCTCCACTCACATAAACTTGAGCTGTCATGGGGCAATATAAAAGCAGAACACCTGTGGACCCAGCTCTTACCCACAGCAGCAAACCAAAACTCACTCTCAGACAGGAAGTATGGATCTGTTCCACTTCAGCATCAGGAGGTCCAGCCCTCTGCATCTCGATGAGCCGCTCATGCCAGCCAGGCTAAATGAACAGTCAACTGTGAAGCAGGATATGTCTCAAAGTAAATTGAATAAGAGGCTTAAAGAGCTTCCAGATTCCCTTGGCCATACATTAAATCATCCTGACCCGTAAGGCTGCCCTGGGATTCTTTGGTGTCATTTACACAGTTGCTCTGGGGATTTTATGCTGGTAAAAGCAGCATGACCATTCCCTTGTCCCGAAGGCAAATTAGCAACCACATACTGCAGACATTGTAATGATGTTGGTTGTAATATCAGTGTGTGTCGAGGAAACATGATACTGTTTTCAGATTATTGACTTGGGCACAGCAGCCAAAGTTAGAACATTGCTCATAGGCTCCCTCCAAGTGTACACTTTTTAACTCAGTATACACATATGGGTACTTCCTTCTGCATTGGTTGTAACCAAATAAAGGATGTATTTAAGGGTTGTTAATTTTTTGAGCATATGCAGAGCAATGCTCAATTTTGGTATAATCACAATTATACAGAAGATATGCCTTCATATCATTTAAAATGAGAAATGGAAGATCGAATCATGCTTCTTCCATTGACTCATTCTGCTCTGGGTCAGGAGGGACCAGAGTCAATGCCATGCTGCAGAGGACACAAGGTAGGAGTACACTCTGGACAGGATGCCAGTCTATTACAGAGTACAAACGCATGCATACATTCAGACAATATGCGCAGTCCAGAGACACCTATAGGAGGGAACTTATTATGAGACATGGTCAGGGACAATCACAGAGCTGCTCAATAACACAGGGGGGGATTTACTGAAAGAAAACTTGACAGAACAGGAAACATAAAGGGATCATAAGGGGTCAAAAACAAATGGCAGGAAGGCAAAACAAAAGTAACTAAAACTACACTAAGCACCGGGAAAGGCTGAGAGAAGCACAAGAAGCACCACTAACAACGGCTATACAATCAGGTAACATGCAGGTCACAGACGCAATGACCAACAAGAGCAGGGGGCACAGGCAGGCACAGATATATACTAATGGCAAGGTTTAGAAGAGGCGCAGGTGTGGATTATTACCAATGAAGCCATGAGGTAATAGGAACTAACGTGAAACAAGACATAACAACAAAACAAGAGATAAATGGGGATAACCAAGAACATATAAGAACCCTGGGGAAACTGATAACTAAAGCTTCCAGCCAGCCTCAAACCTGTAACAATAGAGACGGGCTGATCTCAGCAAACCGCTTAGCCCATTCAGCCATGCAGTAACTTGGAGATTTTCAAAACATAATGGGAAGACTGAAGGGTGCTAAACCCACAGGAACACAGCAAAGCGAATGGGATGGCTAGCAGCACTTACTGGCGAAACAGGGAGATGACCAACAAGGCAGGGATGGATTCTGACAGAAGCACAGTTCCTCGAGGAGGGTCATGCAAAGATGAGGAGTGTGAGATTTGAAACTCTAACCGAGGTGTGAGGCAGCAGAATTTCATGAATCTATTATGATTACTAAAATAAAATGAAAAAAAAAAACAGAGAGGGTGATCATCCAGTTTTGAAATAGCTGCTTATTTCTTCATAGGACTCCAATGATTTGCTTATAAAGCTTAACCAGAAAAACACTGTCATTAAAAGAAGTTAAGATGCTGGTGTAGAAAAGTGCTCCTCCAGGTGCTGAGTCCCTGGCAATGGCTGCATTGTTTTCAGTCACAACTCTCTGCCATTTGCCAGTGAAAGGCACAGTGTGTATTTGGAAAAGAAGAAAGCAGGTAAATGAGAAAAGAATGACTACTGCTCAATCGGACAGGCACTGGAATGCTACTTATACAGAAGTACTGTAACAATTCCTGAAATTCCTGTGGAATTCAGCAGCAACTGCTCAGCCATGCACGGGTTGCACGCTTATAACAGAATTACAATATGATAAGGCAGTTGATCTCCTGCCAGTGGAAAGAATATTACAGTGTTCATTAGAAGGAAAGTCCTCCATGACTGAAGCCACCATGTTTAGACAAGCAATCCTGTGACAGCAGAAGGCTTGGCAGCTTAGTGGTTGGAGATGTCCCCTGGCCGAATTCACTGGAAGCCTTATGGTGTGTGGTGTAAGCCTCACTGCCCATCAAAGTGATGAAAATGGGAAACAAATTATATTCATGTCTAATCAATCACATTTATTTGATTTAAGAATTTACTGATTGTTTTAAGTGACAATGTCATTTACTTTTATAATTTGGTGGACTATTATTGGTTTATAGCTGCTGTAACTGAATAATTCCCATGTTGTAAAAATCCTAGAGATGTTATGCAAACATGATCTTGTTACAGATCCATTGCAGCTTTGATTAAAGGATACAGACAGGTAAATGCAGAAGATAACCAGAAATATTGTGTATTGGAATATATCCAATATATGATGAATTATTTACCCAATTTGGTTACTAGAGGATACAAATCATTATCAATATTTTGTTCAATCCCTTGTGGTTTCTGTGACATAAGAAGGCCATTCTAAATGAATTTGAACTATATAAGTGTGCATGTGTGTGTGCGTGCATGAGTACATGTGTTTGTAGATGTGCTATATTTACCCTTTCATTCTAAATATGGAACGGGCCTGAAGGATCGTATTGTGAAAGTTAAACAGATTTTCTTTGATCTTTTGCCTCATGCTGTTTGAGTCATAGACAAGGTGCCATGTGTGTTTTCCAGTGCTAGTGGAAGAAAAATGTTTTCAGCTGCCTATGACCTTCAGCACTTGAACACATTTGCTTTTCTGATACCCTACTAAATCCAAAAACAAGGACTGAAAATAATGTTGCTGTTAGTCTCAGGAATATATAACTGGAAACATGGAGCAAATTATTTGGTATTATGAAAAGTGCACTGTGGAAAAACTGAATCACCCATCTCTAAAAAATGACTCAATTACATCTGAAAGATGCTATTATTATTATTTTTCATAGAACAGTACTAAAGCATTTATTATTTGGACATGTTTTTAATTAGTAATATTACACACACCTTGTATCTTTGATTAATTGTATTTCATTGTTGAAATGTGGGCTTCTCTCTAACAAAATGGCACATAATATGTCATTTTGAGCTTTGATTTGGGGTACAGCCTCTTAGTCCTACATTAGCATCTTACATTAACATTAAACACACGGACTTAAACATATCAGCCAAGCAGCCAAACTTGGTAATTATATCATACCTAAATCAAACCATCGTGTGTGGTAATACCGAATGAAGCATGCACTGAAATAGGGAGAAAATGAGAAAATGGGTAGAGGAAAAGCCTATGTTTTAAAACCCACACCATGGCTTGTGCTGTATAGAGTAGGCCTGTGTGCACAGCTGCCTGTTCTGGCAGTTTATGCGTGCCTTTGAATCTGTGTGTGTTGGTTTATATCATGGTCTGGGTGAGGCCTACCTCCATGCCAGTTTAAACTGGTCAGTGAGAGGCTGCTCTGTGGTTACAGGAACGTGAGCGGCTTCCTATTGTGGACAGCTGGTGTGAAGGTGACTGCCTGCTTACCGTTTGCTCTTCCTAAAGGAGCAGGCACGATTGTGAGGCACTGATTAACTGCTTAAAAGCAGAATACTGTAGATTAGGGCTGCATGACATTGGAAAAGATTCAAATTTTGCGATGTGATTTTTTTTTTGTGATAAATATTGAAATATTTGCAAAGCAAAACAGTTAAAAATGTACCCAAAATACATTACAACCAAACAAAACTTATCTACCAATAGTGTCCGTCAAATAAGTTGACAAGAAATATGACAAGGTGGTATTAACGCAGGTTGTGCCAACAAATCACTTGTTTTTCCTCAATATTGTCTCTATGGAATCCAAAATATTTCCATATAGCAGAAGGCCAATGTCTTTTAGTGACCAGGGGGCTTATGTATAACGACGTGCGTAGAATTCACACTAAAACATGGCGTACGGACAAAACTAGGAATGTGCCTAAGCAAGAAAAAATCCAAATGCATAAAACTTTGTGTAAGCACAGATCTACGCACATTCCCTTTATAAATCCCAATGAGCGTGAAATTTTACGTATGTGAACGAGCCCACAGCCAC
>JABJVO010000182.1:0-16853 GCA_026770805.1 Boulengeromyrus knoepffleri
ATTCCATTACACATACTTCAATGCTAACTATTAATATTAGCTGCTAGCTCATGCGTACTTACAGAAAGCAGGAATGTCCCCAGCGAAGTAATTCTCATATTACTAATGCCATCGATTGGGGTAGAACTGATATTTTGTTTAGCCATCTCAGAAATACGTACAATCGAACGCTGAACAAAGTTTAAAGGTTATTATTCAAAAGACCATTAACATATATAGCTAAATGGCCACAAACGAAGACACCCCCAAAACAGCAAAGACACGCAACCCTAGTCGCATGAGAAATACGTCACGTAGAATACGTCATGCTTGGTGCATTGTAAAAGGGGCAGCCGAAAGTGACGGGGGAATGTTTATCCCACGTTTGTTGGTTAAAATCGTCTCTTCCCTATTCCCATTTTTATAATTTCAGCCGGAATTTCATACAGAAATATAATTGCAAGACAGTATCAGTTCATCAGTATCTGCTCGCCTTTTGGGTAATCAAAAGTATGTCGCATGAAAACTACAAAACTTATTAAATATTTCTAATATTTGTTAAAAGTGTTTCTAGTTTCCAATAAGTAACCAATAACAAGTGCAAGACAGAAGAAGGCCTGTACAAAATACTGTAGAACCTAAAGTCTGACAAGATATTTTAAAAATAGCCCCAAGAGAGTCCAGTACGAATTCAGTCTTCGTGGAAAATAAAAGAGTATCCAATAGTGCCAAGTGAAACCATTTCAATATACCAGTCACCAAGGATAGAGAACTGGGGAGAGACAGTGTTAGGATGAGGTTGAAGTCATATAAACGCGGAAAGACTCAGGGTGTTGAAGGAACGACAAGCAGACATTAATGAAGTTCTTTTGTATCATCTGTAGCTGTCGACAGCTAACAACGGTAGTAAATAATCACAAAATCGCCTCTGAGCCATTGCGAGTTAATTAACATAACGCTATGTTTTTCTTTGACGAAAACTACAGTCACGCTGCCCTACGGTATTCTGACATTGCATTACCATCAACGACCGGAGAGGGTGCTGAACACTCTCAACACCCCTACTCCTAGCTCTAATATTTCAAGTGTTCCTGAAAGAGATGGGGCTTTATACTTTTATTAAAGGTTGTAAGGGAACCACACACGGCACTGTAATATCACACTTTGTTGTACTTTATAACACGTTTATTGTGCAATATTCTGTTTATCGGGATATTCTTTTAGTGAATTTGTTTGCACCACATTTGCACTATTTGTGTGCTGCCTTTGCACTTTGTCTGTTTGGCACTATATGTATGTTTGGCTGTGCATTACGTTCTGACTTTATGCACCAGAATTTCGCCTTGGGATAATCTTAATGTTAATCTTATCTTAACTTTATAATAAATGTAATAATGCTGGCTTTGCGATATAACATGGATGAGCATGCCTGGTTTCAGCTATATGATGTAGGGTAGGCCACAGTGTTCATGGCCTTGATTGGCTTGCATTCTTCTCATTTACAATTAACTAAAAATATATTTTAAAAATCTGTGATCGGTTAGCATTTGTCTAGCCTTTGTTTGATAGATCCACCTTTGAATCACTGAATTGCATTATTATCACATTTAAGAAAACATAGAAAAATAGCATATAAACTAGAGCAGAGTAGTTCAGTTGTGAGAGTTCAACAAAATATGCATGTAATCTGAGTTACAGAAGAAAGATGAGACATTGCTTATCAGACACAGCTGCAATGTTTGGAAAAATGACTGCCAGTCAAGATCGCCGTGATTACACTCAAAACAGGTGCCAGAATTGGGATTTACCATCATTTTCAAAACACTGAAACATATTAAACAAAATAAATGTATGACAGTGTGTATATTTACTAAGTGCTTAGAAATTCAATATCATTAGCCTAATATGTTTCCCACTAAAGTATGGCGTCACATCAGGGTTGCCAACTTTGGTGAGATTTTTAGTTCAAAACAAGTCTGCACACACATCACATGCATTTACATGTATGTGTACAGTTTTTTTTTTGTTACATTGTAAATAGTCTGTAGGGTTTACAAACCACCCCAAGCCCTTTACTATAGCTTATTTTAGGTTTATATCGGAATAATATATATTTGCCGTAAGATTTCTTCCCCGAGCATGGCACTCTAATCGCGTGAGTGTCACGCCAGATGCGTGAGACTTGGCAACCCTGGCATACACCTATGTCAAAACTAGAGAGCGATAATACACAAAGTGAAAAATATAAATCTACAAGTCTTAAACTTTCACGTGTATAAATATCCCACTCACGAGTGCAAATATGAAACTTACGAACTCAGACAAACTCAGACAATTATTCATCATCAGAAATGGCCATAGATCCGGCCCCAGTGTCAAAACTACCCCAAATTTGACCCAAAAAATTTCACTCAAGCATAGACAGCAGGTGATGGTAATCCACTTAGCGTGCAAGAATATCTGTCAATTCAAGAAGCAATTAAACATTCGTGAAAGAAATAAAGACAGTTTGAGCATGATATTGTGCTTGTAAGTTTCACACTTGTACAAAATGTTATTGTTGCTTTGTGTTTTATCACCCTCAAGTTCTGCCATGGATGTGACGCCATACTAAAGCTGCATGTCATAAAAGACTGGTCTGGATGTACAAAGTTTCAGTTTACTTTTAGTAAAACATTCATACTAATGATTCTCTTCTTTAATCACAGTATCCTAGCAACATGTACATCATACATCATATACTAATGCTGTGGATTTTTCCTCAGAATGTTCATTTCATTAATGTCAGTGTGTACAATATCAATGACTAAAATGGAATTTGGTGCATTTATGTGCATTTGTACACCTAAGTTAAGAAACACTGTACTAAAAGAATTACTGGACAGTTCACTAAAAAACATCTTTTTCTACAATTAGCATCTGAGAGTCAGTCACACATTGCATTACAAAACCATTTTAAACAATCTCTTAATTTTGTGATTGGGGTGAACAGTAAAACAAGACAACCAAGAAGATTTAAAAATCTTGGCTACATTGTAATGGGTCAAATCTGTGAAACTTCAATACAATCATTGATTTTACATCAGGGACAGAAGTGCAATCGCAAGACAATGAGACCTAGGTCCTCTGACTGACTGAATATTATGATGTATATCACTCCGAAATGCTAACCCTAGAAAACAATTTGAAACTTCCCGAAAGGCTTCATACACGAACATGACTGAGGTTTCATCAGAGGTTTCCAAACCATTAAGCATGAAACACAGGTAGCTTGTGAACATAATTTAAGTTTTCTAAAGTTTCACATTTTAAAAAGCAATTCAAAGAACAATGAAAAGTCAAAATTAAGCAAAATTAAGTAAACTACTGAATCTGTCAGATAAATCAGATGCTTTTAAAAAAGGCAAATCCATTTTATATGCTTATCTTGGAGAGAGTGATGGAAAAAAGGATAAGTGTGATATTTAAAAAATGATTCAAGGAGCTTAATGCAATGACCATATGAAGGATGGGTAAGGGAGTGTCCTGTATTTTTTAACAACAGTATGATTTCCAAACAATAATACAGAGCAAACCTAAAAGTATTCAGTTATAAGCACCAAAATCTAAGACCAATTTGCCAATGACCCCAAAATGCAATACATCACAGTCATTGCTAACTGGTGCTCCGAGGGTCATCAGTTGGAGGGTCCTGTTCCAGTAGTGCCTAGGATCGTGGGTGCTCAATCCCATCAGGCTTTGGACTTTGTTCCCTGGAAGCCAGAGGCTAAGTTGACTGCAGCTGAGATGGGTGTAGAGTAGCCTGCTGTTAAGGTCTGCAGCCCAACCACCAGACATTTCCAGCTGAATCGCAGAGCCTTGCCCAGGTTCTGGCAGACAGAAGCAAACAATCATATAAAGCTGAATGCATGGGAAATTACACATTTTACCCAAAGTTGACGGTGGTCATATTAAAGGAATTTCAGGATTTAATGAAACAAATGAATGATAGTCAAATAGAAGCTAAGGTATAAAATGAAGTATAATCCATTTAGCCCTGATAGTAAGCAGGGCTATGTCAGCCAGGTACAGCTTGGGTACGGTTTGCATACTTTACAATGGAAAATCACCAGTTGACGGTATGGGTTGAGTACGGATCAGTTCTTGGTGGCAGTGGAAAAGTGCCATTAGAGCTGACGTTTCGCTTATCTCAGCATCTTCGGTGTGTGGGAGGAGACACATGGAATGGAGAACATGGAAACTGAATATATATACAGAGCAATGGGTGGGATTAAACTCACAACCCAGGAGGTGAGGGGAACCGGGCTACACCCTGTGAAACAGCTCAGCTAGTTTATCGTTGTTCGTCACTCATGTAACTAATTACTGAAAATAATGACCTGTACCACATGCTTAAAGCCTGAAGCACAGGAGCTCAGCTAACGTTGGGGGTCACATTTTCAGTTATTGACTAGCACATGCAGGGTCTAAAGAATTTTAACCCAATATTGTACTGCAAGAAATCAACTACAGACACTAATGCCGATTTGGGGATATTGTATAAATACAAGACGGAAAAAAACTGACAGAAAATGTGATTTTTCTTGCTGAAAGAGCAGCCTACATACAATGCGCATATCACTGCGTGCATGCCAACTTGCGTGCTCACGAAATGAAGTGCTTTTAGTAACGCCCCAGTGTACACGTGCCGCCACGATGCCCGAGTCCACGACATACACACTACATCGTGTATGATCAAAGGTTAGGCTTTATAAATTTACCCTATACTATGCTCAAGAGGGCGCCATTCTCATCCTGATACAATTTAGATTAAATTTGCTGGACAAAAACAAAAATAGTCAAAAAATATTTTATTATAAACGGATTTCTAATATATACAAATATACGTCAAACAGATATAATTTTGAAAGGTTTGACTCTACGGTATATACGCCCAACTGATAGGCCTACTTATAGTGAGTTTGATTACGTACTGTAGCTTGTGTCGCTTTAACATTTTCTCATGTGTGGTTCTTCTAATGATTTATTTACTTATGAACATTCCATGCTACGTTAATTATTACCCTTGACTCGTTGATCTTAGAGTTTTTTTTCATCCCGTTATTTCATTATACTACACTGAATGTCTCCTAATGTAATGTAAGACTACTTAAATTGCAGCCTAATGTGTTCAACAAAACAAACATGATGTCGTTCGCAGTACACATTAAATATTTGTAAATAATCGGACACATTTAAATGCATGGAACTCGAAACGACGTCCTTCACTTAACATAATATTCCATAAATAGTCTCCCCATGCCCACATACTGTACAGAGTTTTGACTGCCAATTTGACTTAATTAGTCCAGCCTAATAAACCAACCTTTCTATATTTCTTATTCCTTTCTTTCCTCTTATTTTTCTTTTCTTCTTTCCTTCTTTCAGCTTCTTCGTCATCTTCTATCAATGGCTCATATTTCTCCGGCAGGAAAGATAAATGAACAGGCTTAGAGCATTTTTTGCCCATTTTGTCGGTTCGTTGCCTCGCATTTTGATTTATGGGAATTTCGCAGTTCCCTGTACCAGCCGCAAGCTCACGCTTCTCTCCTTCGTTGTCCTGTAGATTGAAATCTACTTTTTCGGTATCCATGGCTATTCCACATGTGTCTTCCAAGCTTTATTCTTAATTATTAGTGTTTTTGATCCGCTTCTTCCTTAACATAATATCGTAAAATTCTTGTTGTTACTTTGCCGAACTTTTTACGTACCCCACTTACGTCAGACTTTTATTGCGCGCACACACACACACACACACACAGACGGCACAGTTTATCCATAGTCTGGACAAGCTGTAAAAGACAATAAATGTTACGAGTACCGTATTGCACTCGATGCTGTTAAAGGCCAAAGTTTGAAGACAATCTGTACCGAAGGCTCCCTCTGCGCTTCTTTGTTTTAATAATGAATCAGACACCGAGTACAGGACTAAAATGTGAGTAATTGTTTAAAATTTCCCAAATGGAATACTGAATTATTTTAACAAAATACAGATAAATACAGACATTGTTCACCTTAATTATTAATTCCGTTTTAAAACAACAATAATAAATGGCTTCATATTTCCTGGCCATGACTAGGAATGGCCCGCAACTACACCATCCATCCATCCATCCAAACTGCTTACTGAATGCAGCTTTCACTTCAGGGGTGTTGCTAGACGTAAAACTCTACTGGGACACAGGCCCCCCACCCCCCAATACCCATATAATTTGATATTTGTCTCCACTACCGGTTGCCAATATTGCCTTTATCCCACAGTTTTGCAACTGCTCCACAAACAGAAAAAAGTGCACCATGTGACCTGTATACTCAGCAGCCTTCAAATCTTTCAAATCTGGCATGCGAAGTCATAGGCTGCTTAGGCAATAGTGAATGACTGAACGATAACCTTGGGAGTTTATAGAAAAAAAATTCTTGACTTGGTTTTACTAGACGGCCTTTGCGCATAGCAGAATAAATGTCTGTCCCGCGAGCAACATGGGATTAATATCCCACACATTTAGACACAACACGGCATTCAAAAGGTGTTAAAATATCTTTATCAATACAAAGAAAGATAATTTCACTGTACAAAAGCTTTTCAGTCAAAACAAAAAAGAAAATCCAGGTAAAAAGAAATTTCTTGGCAACCGTGCGTACAAACACAAGCAATTATATTACCTTAAAGTTTTACAAAACAGAAATTTCTCAATTTCCCATTATTTCTGATTATCCATATTACTTTGTGGTATAATTAAAGCAGTGGTATTCGATCATTTGACAGGGATGCCCTAGGGCTCATTGTTACGCGGCGAATGGGCACAGAGCGGGGACAGAGGAGCGGGAGTCCAGGGGGTCAGGGAAACGAGGGATTTATTGGGGAAACAGCAAGGCACACAGGGCAAAACAGGTAGCAACGTCAATGACAGGACTAGGGGAAGACGAACAAGGAAGCATTTAAATACACCAGACTACATTGAACAAGACTAGACATAGCTGGTAACACGGGGATTCCACACGAGGTAGCGAGGGGGGGCATGGCACATGGGAGGCTCGGACGAGCAAGGCATGACACTCATTTATTTATCCTTTTAATTAAATTACTTAACAATTCATTTTAAACACAACCTGGCTGTTTCTCCAGTTAAGGAACATGCAAAACAAATGGTAATTGGTAACTACAAAAGTGTAAAAAATATAGAAAGACCACCAAAATAGGCCCTTACCATCCTTTGGCTATATCAAAGTTTCCTTCTGCCCCCAGGTCACTTGCAAATGATTCCAGTGAGGCTTGACCATTCCCAGTGACAGTTCAGCGAGACACCATCTGACAAATTATATTGCTTTGGGCAATATAATCCCTGTATCGAACAGGGAGTTTTGGAAGCTGCAGGCATGGTTCCAGAGGGAAAGACAGTGCTTGGATCATCAGAATCATCTCAGTGCAGTATAGTGGCTGTGCTCCTCAGATTGCTGTGTCTACATAACAAATGTCTACAGTAAGGTGCACACTAAAGACATGTGCTTATTTCTCCCTGCTACATGCCAGGAGCAAAAAACAAAATAGAAAAGAAAAAAAGAATTAAATCCAGAAAGTAGTTAATCTCCAATACTGTATTTGTAGCTGTACGTAATTTTTGACGTTAATTTTATTCACAATTTCACCCAACCATCCAAGGAAACAATGGAGACTTGGTGTACAAGTGCTCATTCGAAGAAGTCAGTAAGACTTGTGCTGAATAAAATTGAAGGTAAATAAAAGAAATATGTTACATTCAAGTAAACACCTTGAGGCTGCGGGAGTTTTGGTATTACGCTACAGTGAAAATAATACTTGGTTAAAAAATGCAATTGAAGTACAGTATTTTCAACTTTCTGAACAGAGTAAAACACCTGTATCACAAAGCAGGATTTCTTGCTTCCCGGATAACTTGTCGTATTTAAGGTGGTCAGGGCTAAAAGTAAGTGAACAGAAGTCCATCTAAACCGGGGTACCTTAAATCTGGCTTTGTGATACAGATCCCAGGAATCATATAAACATTTATACACTGTTATCTTCAACAATGTAACATTGACTAGAAAGAAATGAATTGGCTTTGGAACTGGCAACCAACTGAATGATAGGCTTTTCCTAAATCATAGTAAATGCGAATAAATATAGGAGGAGATAAATAAAATATACAATCGCATTACCGCAAAATTAAAAAATTGTAAACCACTGAAATAGAAATTTTCTTTTTATAAACGTCTCTCTTACATATTAACATAAATTAATTTCCCATTTTTTGGTGGACCCACTGAATAGCCTTTATACCAGTCTTTTATAATTTTTTTTCAGTAGTGCAACAAAGAAAAGGAATATTACGCCCTACTGGCTAAATTTATATATATTTAAAATAAAGATTTTACATTCATATTCATGACCTATTTCGTACCAAAAATAAAGTCTTTATTTGAATGCGCAGGCACAGCATGGCAGAAGTGCAATAAAAAATGCCAGCGACTATTTGTGCATCATTCTTGTGAACTTGTCAATAATGACAGACACATTAAAGAAAGGCAGTGATGTATATAGAGCGGAAGACATCTGCGTCATCATAGAGGTTGTGCACATTTATAATTATGCAGTATGCGGGAATCGGCATAAAAGATTTTTCTGCAATACTTTAACAGGATAAAGCATTAGATAAACAGGAAGATGCAGGAGGGTACCAATCTGCAGTTCCTGGAGATGGTAACTGCTGTGTAGGCAGATACCTCAGTTCTTATTTGGAGTTACGTGTTTTGATCTTTGACCAGGTCTCTGTTTTCTAACTTCTGTCTAGGGCAGTGTTTCCCAATCTGGTCCTCGTGGACCTACAGTCGGTCCATGTTTTTGCTCCCTCCAAGCTCCCTGCCAGACAGTTCACAAAAACGTGGACTGTCGGTGGGTCCTGAGGACCACATTGGGAAACAATGGTCTAGGACATCACCGTTCTGAGAACGGTGAGAACTGTTGTACCTTTACATGCTAAGAACCATGTTCGATAGTCATAAAAAAGATTCAGTACCTAGAATCCTTAATATATCTCATTAACATATTCATGTATTTGTTATTCTGTATAAAAAAGTCCAAAAAGCTGTAATATAAAAACAAAGAAGAACAAAATCCGAACCAACCCTGAGATAAAGAGAATAAAACCCTGAATGCCTTCACTCTTTCAGCTTTTTGGACTCGCACTAAAAGTGTTTAATAAGGACCTCCCTTCTGAAACAAGGCCTTCTCTCCTGCCTACGGGGTCATTCAGTTCCCTTCTGCGTCTGCGTCACAGGACATGCCACAAGAGGGCAGCCTTTCCCCATCTCCTCCCCCTCCTCCTCCTCTTCGTCCTCCCCCTCTTCCTCCTCCTCCGTGTGGTTGTTCTCCTCCCTGAGCCGCTTTACCAGGCCCATGTGGTCGAAGGGGAGCTGGAGAAGAGCCATGGGCACCTGGGAGATTTGGGGGCTGGTAGGTGCCACCTCCACGGTCATGTGACCCAGTGGCTTCTGGAGCCTCCAGACCTGCGTCTCGTCCTGCTGCCGGTGAGTCTTCATGTGGGCGTTACGGCTCTTGATTTTATAAAACACCCTGCAGAATGACATAGGTAGAAAATACAGAGAAATGGGCAACAGAAGCTGGAGCCAAAATGAAATATAAAACCATAATCGAACACAGCTTCCTCCACTTTGCAGCAATACTATTTTGACGACACAAAATCCAGGTAATCCAACACGGATCATTTATCTGACAGAAATACTCAACGCTTTAAATCTATATGATTTTTTGTAAATGCAAGTACGATTGTCTTGTCAAATTTAATTAAAATATGCTGGGAACACCCCATACTTGCTGCCACAAGCTCCGGACTCAACATAACCCTGTACTGATGAAGTTTTATAGAAGATGAATGGATATACAGTTCCGCGTAAGTCTTAGGCAGTCAAAGGAAATGTTTAAAGCTATTGGTAACGCTTTACTTGAGGGCACACAAAAATATAATAGTACAATCTTACTTAATGCATTAATTAATCGGAAACTAAGTGTCAGTTATGTACTGATCCCATGTTCATTCATTATTAATGAATCATAACGGTCCATGTACACTATATGGACAAAAGTTTTGGGACACCTAGCCATTACACCTACAGAAACTTTTATGACATCCCATTCTAAATCCATAGGCATAAATATAGAGTTGGTTCCACCTTTGCAGCTGCCACTCTTCTGGGAAGGCTTTTCACAAGACTTTAAAGTGTGTCTATGGGAATTTTTGCCCATTCATCCAGAATAGCATTTCTGAGGTCAGGCACTGATGTTGGACGTGATGGCCTGGCTCGCAATCTCCATTCTAGTTCTAGTATTTGATGGGGTTGAGGTCTGCGCTCTGTGCAGGCCAGTCAAGTTCTTCCACATCAAACTGAACAACACCCAACCATATCATTATGGACCTTGCTTTGCGCAATGGGCACAATCATGCTGAAACAGAAAAAGGCCTTCCTCAAACTGTTCCTACAAGGGTGGAAGCATAGAATTGTTGAAAATGTATTGGTATGCTGAAGCATTAAGAATTCCCTTTACTGGAACTAAGGGGCCTAGCCTAACACTTGAAAAACAACCCCATACCAACCCCATACCATTATTCCTACTCCTGCATAAAACTTTTTCACTTGGCACAATGCAGTCAGGCATGTGACGTTCTCCTGGCATCTGCCAAACCCAGACTCATCAATCAGATTACCTAGAAAGAGAAGCCTCATTCGTCAATCCATAGAACATGTGGCCACTGCTCCAGAGTCTAGTGGCGGTGTGCTTTTACGCCACTCCATCCTATGCTTGGTATTGCGCTTGGTGGTGTGAGGCTTGCATGCAGCTGCTCGGCCATGAAAGTCTATTCCACGAAGCTCTCAGTGCACAGTTTTTCTGCTGGGGTTAATGCCAGTGGAAGTTTGGAACTCTGCAGTTATTTAGTCAACAGAACGTTGGCGACTTTTATGCACTATGCACCTCGGCACTTGGCTACCTCGCTCTGTTAATTTACCTGCCATTTCGCGGCTAAGTTCCTGTTGTTCTTGAATGCTTCCATTTTGCAATAATACCACTTATGGTTGACCGTGGAATATCTAGCAGGGAAGACATTTCATGAACTGACATATTGCAAAGGTGGCATCCTATGACAGTACCACGCTTGAATTCACTGAGCACTTCTGAACGACCCTTTCTTTCACAAATGTTTGTGAACTTGACTGCATGACTAGGTGCTTGATTTTATATATTTGCAGCAAAGGGTCTGCTTGGGTCCATATAGTGTATAGATTGTGTTCAAACAGATTCATGGTGTGATATCATGCGTTGTAGCAGGACTCTAAAATCTGTTTTACACCAATATGAAGATCATTTAAGCATCATTTTCTTTGACTGCTTAAGACATTTGCACAGTATTGAATATATTATTTTAACTGAACCAAGAAGGTATGACCATTACTGTTCACAAAAACAATACTCGAGGGACTTCTTACTTGCCGCACTCTTTGCAAGGGAAGAGAAGCGTGGGGTCAGTCTCCCCACTGGTGGTGCTATGGGCCGGGGAGCTCTTCAGGGAGCTTGATACCGACTGGGCCTGTGCCTTGGGTTTGTTTCTGTCTGAGAGAGGCTTGGGGCATGTGCCCGGGCTGCTGTGAATTCGGCCATGTCCGCTCAAGGCTGGCTTAGAGGAGAAGACCTGTTGTGGAAAGATGATAACGTTAACCCAGAGATACTCTGCTATACTCTCTCACTGGATACTAAATTAAAAATACTCCACTATATTCTCACTGGATACTAACCCAGAGATACGCTGCTATGCTATCTCACTGAATACTAACCCAGAGAATTTTTTTTTTGTCCCTTTTTGTACTCGGCCTTTGTCTACATTACTTGGATGAGTGGGCGAGCTTAATTTCCAGCCCTCTTGATATATCTACAGCTGAAAATAGAAAAACTTGTCCAAACCATCTGACCGCAGTATGAAGAGAATATATCAGTTTTTGCTTCTGAGAAAATCATCTTAAAGGGGACTGATATTTATCTAAATGGGACAGCACTACTTTATATGACCAAGAATTTATATAGCTAGATGGCTAAGAAGTCATTTTTAAATATAAAGAAATTGCCTTTTTACAAGTCACTGTAAATGTTACGAAAAACACACACATGCATGAAACTGCAATAAGCTTTAACTGACAGGAAAGACATTGAGTCACAGGATGTGTGTGTGGGGGTGTTAATATTGTTTCCATTGCTGTGTCGTCTGGTAGTAACAACATCGGCCTCGATGAGGACCCTCACCAAACCACAGCCAGGCACTTCACACACGAAAGTGCTCTTGGACAGGACCACGGTGCCATTGGTGGGGGGGTCTGACAGGTCAGGTGACCTGAGGGCTTTGGGCTCCCGCTCCTGGGGCTTCTTCGTGTCCGTCTCCGCCTCGGCCCAGTCATCCTGAAGACAGCCATCCATTCCTCAATGAGCCATCCAGTTATTCAACCTATTGCACTAGATAAGTACATCCAGCCTTCCCGTTTCTGCTTGGGGCATGCTTCCCCCTCCGAAAGGACAGATTCATTAACATATTAATAAGTAGTAATGAGGGAAGATGTGGATTGGTCATTACCGAGCTCTCGAGGACCAGGTCAGACAGGCATGTTTTCTGTTTCTTGCCCAAACTTGATATCTTTTTGCAGGTGTAGTAGTACTCGACACACTGTGCCACTGTCTTTGTTTTAACCTACAGAAGAGCAAGCAAAGAAAATAAATAAACATGTCAAAGACATGTATTATTGAGTTCATAAACTCATATGTTCATACTCTTATGATTGAACTGGCAGAGCACTTTTCCATCTGCTTTGGACACATTTTTTATGTGACTCCCACATCAGAGCACTACTGGTCCTGCATATGGACTGAAGATTAAAGGATTTACATTGAAAATATTCATAAAGCAGTAGAAGGCATAAGATTTGCCTAAATTCTTACCAAAACTAATTTCATGTCAGATTCATGGAAGAGAAGCCAGAATATGCACTGGGAGGACTTTAGATCTGTGTTTCTTTACATTATAGTGGACGTACTTCTGTAATTAATTCAGGTCTGCACTTACTGTATTCAATATCTAAACAGGTACAATCAGCTGTACAAGGGAATTTGAAAATAACATACAGTATCTATATTATCTTCTGATAACAAGAGCAGTATGGTTGCCTTACCATAGTGTATTCAACAATGCCATTGCTGAGAATCTCAGTACACTTATTTTTCTAATCTAAGCTTTAGTGTTTAATGTCAAAGCTCTAAGCTTTAATGTGTAATTCTGTATCAGACCACCATAAAAGAGCCTAGGAACAGAGAGGGCATCTGACTCTTGGCAAAAGTCTTGATTTGTCACTCATTTTGGCCTATGTGGTTTCTTATTATAATTTTGTAACCTTCCAGTGGCTCATAACATGATAATCGATTACATAATCACTCCCTATGTACTTACTCATCACACGAAACACTCCGCATTGTACTGTTACACATTTGTTTACAAATGGATTGCCTAAAATCTTACTATTGTGACATAATAAATGGAATAAAGGGAAATACCATTTTCTGTATGAGAAAGAAGTCCTTCTTGTGTATGATAAAGGCTTTATTGAACAGCTTCTTCTCCACTACTGTCCACTTATCAGACCCTGCAAGACAAAGGGCAGAAACAGAACAGATTCATTTATTATGTTCTTTCTAAATACACGAGCAACAAAAAATGACTTCATTTCCACACTTAAGCAAAGTTGCACAGTTTCTCTTATTATCATGCATGCAGTGATTCCAGTTAGGGTAAGAAGTGGAATCTAACATAAGTTTCAATCAGCATGGTGACTGAAAGCCTGAAAATCCAGACAGAAGACAGAATTTCCTAAAGGCTCGGTATAAGGTCGACAAGGTCTCCAGCAGTTGATGTTGACTGGATGAAACTTTTAACAGTAATAATGGTGTGGTAATCAAAGGCAATTTCTAGTTACTGAGAAACTGGGACACCGACATACCTGCATAATGATAACCTGTAAGAGGGTTAGACTTGTGTCTCACTGGCTTCAGCACAAGCAATTTCTCCACGGTTGCCTGTCAATAATAAAAAAAAAGACCTGTTAACAGCCTCAGTGTCCAGATCTTTACAGTTTCCAAGCAGAATTTTGTCACCTTTAAAAGCGAACCTTATCAGACTCAATAAAGGAAACCGTTCTCAGAAATTATGATGAAACACAGCAACTATCTTACAACGGAAAAAATCATGGTTGACATTTTTATTCTTGCATTTCTGTCCATTTAATGATAGTTTTGCTAATAAATAGAAAACTACTTGATCTAGTTCATTAAAAAAAGCAAAAATCACAGGATAAGCCCTAAGACACTCCTGGTCATTTGCAAAACGCTGTATTTGGCTAAAACTCACATTTCAGTACAGTGTCCAGCCATCTCAGCTGTCATTTAGCTCTTATGTAAATGTGTGCTGTTGCTATTGTCTGCATGAGGACTCTTACCATGAAGTTCCCTCTGCATTCAAAAAGAGAGTGGAGCGCTAGTTCAGTGTTGGCGCCCCCTCCTGGCAGTATGCTGGAACATGCCATATTCACAAGATCGTCCACTGTCAGAGTGGAGGGAGTGCGTTAGGAAACTGGCTTTCTTCAAAATCAGGCAGGTTAAAAATCACAAAGCAGTCTATGGAATCGTAGTCAGTGCCCCACAAGTACCTTTCTGCTGGGTAGCTGGGCTGTCCAAGTCCCCCCAGGGGGTCCACAGAAGGCCAGCCTTGTGTACGTCCTTTTCCACCTGGGATGGCTCCTGCAAGTCGGGAATCACAGCCTGGAAACGGGGCCCGATGTTGATCCGCCTGCAGTGAATCGACACTGACCTCAGAACCAGGTGGCCACCTTCAGGAACGCCAGTTAGTTTACATTGTGTGAAAATTATTGTGGAATAGGGGGTGTTAGAGATGGGGGGGGGGGGAGCTTACGGTTCAATGTCCACAGGCTTCTCTCCTGGGCCCAGTGTTGTCAATATAAGATTTCCAGAAGCATTATCTGCCAATCACACACAAACAACTGTACACTGTATACTGACAACATACTTTGAAACACATTAAGTTCCAACCACAATCCTTGTGCACTTAATTATTTCAGCCGGTGTGAAAACGTAACATACAATATCAATCAAAGGTCCAGACACACCTACTGGAAATGATTTGTTTACCAACAAGATAACGAGCCCAAGCACACCTCAAGGTTCTGTGAGTACCGCATAGTCTTGTGCACATGCAAAGAGATGGAGTGCTGTGACAGATGACCTGCCCCCCCCCCCCCCCCCCCCCCCCCCCCCCCCCCCCCCCCCCCCCCCCCCCCCCCAAACCACACACACAAAAAAACCTAAAAAAAAAAAAAAAAAACAAACCATATAGAGCTGCTTGAAAAGTATTGAAAAAAAAGGATTGAAAAGTAAAAGCAAGGTAGCCAACTTGTGCTCAGAACTTGTGGAAACTCCTTCAGGACTGTTGGAGAAGCATTCCAGATGGCTACATCTGGAAGCTGGTTGAAAGAGTGCCACCTATTTTGAAGAATCTAAAGTCTGAACAAAATTTGAGATGTCCAGCACTTTGATATGTATTATTTCATTGCTTTGAGGCCTTTTACTATAAGGTGAATAACATAGTTAAAACAGAGACAAATGCATTATAAGCATGTGTGTTCACATCGGTTAACATCAATTTGTGCACATACAAACTTACTTGTTTTGCAGATAATCACACGTGGAGGGACTGGGTTGAGGGTCCCTGCCGGCGGCCCTGGGCCTGTTTTAACATTGCTGAAGAGCCCAGATCCTTGTCGGACAGGGCTGAGCATGGGAGGCGGGGTGTAGGAGGTGCAGTCGCCCACAATGTGCGGTGAGCGCAGCTGGCTCTGGTACAGGATGGTGACTCTGGCGGCAGTGGTGGGGTTGGATGTGGGAATGACCAGCGGCTGCAGGCGATGCCGGTTCTTCTTCTTGACTGGCCTGGCTGCCTGCTCCTCTACCTCTCCGGCTCTCTCGCTTTTTAACATCTGCACAGCAGAAAGAGGCAGCCCGCCAAATGAAACAGAGAGATTATGCCGTGCGTTTGTTAGACACACAATCACTAGGTCAAAACACATTTTTAAGTCTGTCATTATTTATTTTACAGCTTTTTGCTATTGTCGGTCAATGAGCAGAAATACCATTTCAAAGCATAAAACTAATGACCAGCATAAAAACATGTATTACAACGTATAATGATTTTGTTTCCTTTAAGGCACTTATAAACACTATTAAATAGTCCTATTGAGTGTTTTTATACATTTGTCTAAAGTATTCACGTTTATGTCTGATGACTAATAATGACATACAGGTTAACATGTTACAGAATAACAAGGTCAATTATTCTGCGACATTTGTTCTAAATGAGAAACTCCTTCATTTGGTAACATTGTTATGTCCCACAACCTAGCAGTTTGAAGATGGATGGATGGATGTGTGGATGGATGGAAGGTGTACACAAACAGAAAGAGATTTGACTACAGAATAATCTGAATTTAGACCATTCATTGGTTCTGATTAACAGGTTTCTGGTTGGCTTAAATGAGGAAGCCAAACTAAAAAGGTCCAATCATGCGAAAGTGAGGCCACACGAGAAGTCACCTGTGGGAATTGGGGGAGGAATGGGGGCGGGAGCGGGGAGTGATGGAAGCTGGGGTTCTGAAGGGCCAGCATTGGTGGGGGTGGGGGTGGGGGGGGGGGGGGGGGTCGT
>JABJVO010000183.1:0-16848 GCA_026770805.1 Boulengeromyrus knoepffleri
TGTACCACCAGCAATCATCACCCACACCCCCTCACCTTCCGCCCCCCCCCCCCCCCCCCCCCCCCCCCCCCCCCCCAGCCTGGAGCTGTTAGTACTCCCTTCTCCCTGTCCACCCCCATCACCAAGGTTGTCCAGAATGACAGCTACACTGCGCCGGCCCCACCCGCCACGCCCCCCAGAGCCGCTCCTGCCCTGCAGGGGACACGCACGGCCCCCGCCGCCGTGCAGCCCGTCTCGCGCACTCTCGTCACTGGCCAGGGTCAGCAGGGAGCCACCAGCGGGGGCGCCACTGCACCGCCGGCTGCTGCACAAGTGGGTGACGCGTTTTCAAGTGTTTTTTGTCGATGTGCATAAATGCTGCTGGTGTTAGAGTTGCTGTTCGTGGGCTTAAATGCGGACGATTCTTTACAGTTGTATGCAAGAGCTTGGGCATCATTGGTCAGATTTACATGTTTTGTTAGTTTTCCTGGAAAGAATTAACTGAGATTTATCAGGCTGGAATAAAGCGTAATAGAAATCAAGCAGATAGTAATCGTGTGTCAATTTCAAGAACGATGTCATGTTCCCTGAAGTTAATTTCCAACAATGTGTGTTCATGTGTCTCAGTTCTAGCCGTACTTTGGCATATGTACCTTTTCTTGTAAAAACAGAAGGATATTATCCTTGAGGAGTTATAAAGTGACATTTTGCTGTGATGTTTTTGCTTTCTGAATGTTGCGTAGGGTCCTTGTTAAATCTCCCCGTAGTCCTCGAGCTGAACGCTCGCCTGTCGTGCTAAAGGGGTCTCTGCTGTCTTTTTCCCTCCATTCAGCCTGCATTCAGTCCTTTAGAGGGAACCAAGATGACGGTGAACAACCTGCACCCGCGTGTTACAGAGGAGGACATTGTGGTAGGATTGCCTTTCCCTCTGGCTGTATGTGTGAGGGGACGCCCACCTCGCACCGTAGCCTAGTCATCGTGTGACGCCGGTGTTGCTGGGTACAGCAGCTGGGGTGGCAGCTTGGCCTGTGAGCGTACATGTTCATCCCCGGCATTCCTGTACAGGAGCTGTTCTGCGTCTGCGGTGCCCTGAAGCGAGCCCGGCTCCTCAAGGTCGGCATTGCTGAGGTGGTCTTCGTGCGCAAGGACGACGCCATTAACGCCTACAGGAAATACAACAACCGCTGCCTGGATGGTGAGGCGCTGTAGGCGGGGTCCGCTGCGGCCATTTTGATTGGTTATTTTTAGGGTTATGTCAGATGGGACCCCTACAGACGGCTCGTTCCCTCCTGCATTACTGTATTTGGGTAATGCAACTTTAACGTAGTTGCTCAAGCCAGTTTTTAATGTTGTACAGTCTCACTGTAGTACTGTTAGGAATTTACAGTATTTTATAGAATAAATAGATTTTCAAGGTTGCCTGTTACTGCCAGTTTGTCTTTATTAGCTTGAGTATTTGATTTGGTGTTTCTTAAATAATTGCCCTAAAACTTGCAGTAGTTATGAATGAGTTCAAACTGCACATTATGGATTTGCACTCTTTTCATCCCACTGAAGCTGTGTTGAAGATGTTCTGATTGGATAATGTGTATATTTGATGTAATTTGTCTCTCTTCAGGCCAGCCAATGAGGTGCAATCTTCATATACAGGGAAACGTGATCACCTCAGACCAGCCAATTCTGCTGTGAGTCTCCCTCCATTTTCCTCTGTTAATCTGAGGTCCTAACTGTAATTCTTTGCTGAACATCGAGGGCAAGGCAGGCGGCATAAGTGTTAAGGGTTCGGGTGCCTCACCTAAAGGCTGTCGGCTTAGATCCCAGGGACGTTAATGCTGTGCTGTTAAAGCTGTTCAGGATGAATTGCTATGGGGGGGAAAAAAGACCAAACTGTAAGGTTAAAAAATAAAACCATATGTCATTTTGCATGGTTGTACTGGCTAAGCAGCTAAATATGGTCATTGGCACCTTAGGTACCCCTGTCTAGTACCTGGTAGGAAGGTTTTTGTTTCCAGAACTGCTCCGAGAAGCTTCTGCACAATGCTGATGACCTTCTGGCCTTCCTGCTAGCTTTGGCTCTCTTGCCGTTTTCAGCCACAGAAATGCCACAGACCAGATGGTTTTTGTTTATCACATTATTCTCTGTAAACTCTAGACACTGTAGTTTGTGAAAATGCCAGGAGGGAGACTGTCTATGAGAAGCCGGAACCACCGCATTCAAAAGCAAGATCACGCGTCTCCGCTGTTCTAATGCTTAGTCAAACAATAACTGAATTCCTTGACCCTGTTCAGACGCAGGCACACGATTGTGAGAGGCAGGCTGCTTGCCTTAACAAACAGGTGCACCCCAAGGTGCAATTTTACCCCGCTTACCTTACATGTCTAGACTAGTCTGTTTTTGGTTCTGTGGTGGTGTGGTAAACACAGTTCACATTTTCTCTGCTCCTCTCCTAGGAGACTAAGCGATACTCCAGGAGGAGGTGGCCGGAAGGAAGGCGCTCGCGCCTCCCTCTCTCGCTCGGGCCGTAGCAGCTCCTCTCAGCCCACACCGGAGGTCGATCCCCAAACCATCCTAAAGGCACTTTTCAAATCCTCGCCTCAGGTGGCCCCATCCAGTGAAGCCGCTGGCGCGCAGTCCGCCGCCTACCGCGTCAAGATCTGACGGAAGCCGCGGTACGAATGACCTGTGGCTCCCAATGCAAGACAGACAGACGGACACACACATATACATACACAGACCAATGAACACGCACGCATATACATACACAGACCAATGAACACGCACGCATATACATACACAGACCAATGAACATGCATGCGTCATGTGACACTCAAGGTCATGACCGTCCATCACAATGGAAAAGGAAATATCTCCGGTCTACGAGCTTTGTACATGTACACTGCCTCACACACACTTTAAGCACAAAGCTACAAATGAATACTAATGCATACATACCCACAGAACAAATAAGGGCGTGACGAGAGAACAGTTTGTATTATTCTGCAAGGTTCAACTTACTTTTTTGAATGTAAGTTGCTTTGAATAAAAGCCAAATGTAATGCAGAACATGACCCCCTGGTAAAACACACATCCATTCAAAAATGTACGACTGGGTGACTTTAGACTTCGTACTACTCTTCATCAGAAAGAGTATCTCTGTAAGGTTTGTGTTTTTGTTTATTTTGTTTTTCCTTTTTTTTTTTTTTTTTAACGCTGCAAACATGGCTGAGGGATATTCTAAATGGATTGCTGGTATTGTATGGTATTACTGAAATTTTTTGAAACTACGAAACAACCATTTGATAATGGCTGATGACACCATTTGCAGTCATATGCTTATTCCCCATGTGAGGTTCACTTGAGCGCCTTCCAAGTTGTTCATATTGAACAGCCACCTCTCCGAACCAAACTATGACTCCAGCCACACACCAGGGACTAGTCTTTAGTTTCCAATAAAAAAAAAGTGAATGAAGTCTAACGGTAAACTTTTTTTTTTTTCTCTGATGCTATGAGTGTACTCTGATCATTTTTATCTACACGAATATTAATTTGTACAAGTCTCTCACTGCCCATAAATACGATTCCCACCGTTGGTGCAGAAATGCTACATTGTTCTCTGCCCATTCTCTTCCATCGCTGTTGCAGTCGTTTGTTGGTGAATCAGTCTCTTCAGTCCCTCCTGCTGTGTCTGCAGATTGGCAGGAGGGCTGCTGGCTGCGGAGAAGCCGTTTAGCTTTAGCATCATGGGGGGGGGGGACCTCTCAGCAGCCTGGCAAGTTGTTTTTCAATTTTCCACAGGTAAATGTTTTTTTTTTTTTTTTTTTTTTTTTTTTTACCTTTTTGGTTACCGCTCTCACCATCCGTATGCTTAATTAGTTCCTGAGCTGTTCTGTCTTTGTCGTTCATGCTGATGTGGTGCAGTCTGTACTGGTGAACCCATAATAAATATGTTGTAGATTTTCTTTTATTGTGCTGGTAGTTTTCATTCTTATCCTTAACTCCTTCCCCTTCATACTGGTTCAAGTTCCAGGTGGAGCCAAGTTGTTCTACTTGGTTTTCTATGGTTCTATAGGTCTTGTTTTCTGTGCATCTAACAGGTGTATCTGTATGTGCCTCCTTGTTTTTGTATGACTTTTTATGATGGAATGATCGCTTAGCAGGTAAAGTGTTCTGAAATGTGACACCCAGCAGATGCTTTCATGCAGGGCGATGCACAGACGTTTATGCGAAAACACCCGTATATTCAGTCAGTCTGTAGCATTCAGGTGTGTGTTAACACAATACCAAGAAGGAAAGACATCAGCAATTATCTTGGAGAAGCAATTGTTGCTGGGAACAGTTATAAGGTAATTTCCAAACAAATTGTAGTCCATCATTCTTCAGTGAGAAAAATTATTCACAAAAGGAAAACATTCCAGACAGCTGCCAGTCTTCTTAGGAGTGGATGTCCAAGCAAATTCACCCTGTCAGACTCAAGAGAAATTGCAAAAAACCCAAGAACTACATCTTGGACTACAGGCTTCAGCTAACATGTTAAATGTTAAAGTTCATGACAGTACAATTAGGAAAAAGATTGAACAAACATGGTTTGTTTGGAAGGGTTGTCAGGAGAAAGCCTCTTCTCTCTAAAAAGGACATGGAAGCACAACTTCGGTTTGCAAAGTTGTGTCTGAACAAACCACAAGACTTTTGGAACATTGTCCTTTGTACAGACAAGACCAAAGTGGAGATGTTTGGCCATAATGCATAGTGCTGCATGCTGGTGGAGGGGTGGTGATTTGGGCTTGTTTTGCAGTGATGGGACCTGGACACCTTGCAGTTATTGAGTGGACCATGAACTCCACTATACACCAAAAGTATTACAGAGTCTAATAATATGAGGCCATCTGTCCGACAGTTTGGCCGAATTTGGGTCATGCAACAGGACAATGATTCCAAGCACACCAGCAAATCTACAACAGAATGGCTGAACCAGAAAAGAATCAAAGTGTTGCAATGGTCCAGTCGAAGTCCAGACCTCAACTCGACTGAAATGCTGTGGCAGGACTTTAAGAGAGCTGTGCATAAATGAATGCCCGCAAACCTCAAGGAACTGAAGCAACTTTGTACTGAAGAGTGGGCCAAAATTCCTCCACAAAGATGTGAGAGACTGATGAAGTCATACAGAAAGCGATCACTTCAAGTTATTGCCACTAAAGGTGTTTCTACAAGTTACTGAATCACGTAGGGGTGTACTTCGTTTTTCATACATGGCTCCTCCATTTTGGCTTCATATTTTTAAATAAATAACAGTGGAATCTCTTGTGTGTTGTTTTACACCTTAAGTTAGATGTAAATAATTTTAGAAGCTGGCAAAGATCAGATAAGTTTTAATTAGGCCTATGTCCTGATATGTAAAACCACAGAACTGTATCTTTATCTGCTTCCATGATTTTGTATGGCATTTTATTTTATTTATATATATATATATATATATATATAAATATAAATATATATATAAAACAAGAACTTTAATTAGATAAACAGAAATGGAGGCAGCATGTGGCTCAGTTAACTAAGCCTGTGTGTCTGTATTCAGAAGGCCATTGGCTCAAACCCAGCCTCAGCACATCTCTGGGTCCTTGAGTAAGGCCCTTAACCCCCAGCTCCCTGTGCACCCCAACAGGTGGCTGCCCTTTGTGGACAGCTTACTCTACAAAGAGTAACTTGAGGGAGGCATAAAGACAATTTCCCCGCGGGGATCAATAAAGTATCAATTATTCTTCTTAGAAAAGTGTTCTGAAATGAGGAATTCAATGTGCCACACAACCTTAAATGCATTTAACCATATCCAGGGCTGGAATAGGATTAAAAAATGGTCATGGACTATGTCTTTTTCTGCCCCACAAACTTATCAACCCACCAGGAAAATCCCCAGTACGTCAGATGGAGAGTCCACCCCCACTCCTATCAGTGGGGATCATTCTTATGTAAGTTTATGGGTAGTGTGAGAATCTGATGGATTTTCAGACAATACACACTGCTCATTTTAAAACCCAATATAATTAACACAAATTATAACAAAATTTTAGCTTTCTATTTACAAGGTTAGATTTAATGTTTTCAGTATATTTCAAATTAAAATACTTTATTATTTTTATTATTTAAAATGGGACAATGCACAGACTACATTTCCCAGCGTTTACTCAAAGACACCCGTATATTCTGTCATTTGGAAGTTCATTTCGTCAAACATGGCGCTGCAATGGGCCCTAAATTAGCGTGCGCTATAAACACGTGCTTCGTTGTGCGCCTATGAGTGCTTAAAGTCGAAATTTGGACTGGAAGCCTCTGCTTTTGCGCGGTTGAGGGAAAGCTCGAGTATCTAGGGTGTCCCAATTTTTATATGGCGAATGCGTGACGGCTGGACCGAGCTGGTTTCCACCCTTACCAAAAAGCCGCTGTCGTCTCCGGCTTTGGCAAAGGGAATTACCCAGAAGTCTCCTGCCTTCAAGCCACCGACCTATCAGTGTATCCAGCGGACCTGGCCGGAAGAAAAATGAAATAAAAGAAAATGGCTGATAATACTCTGAAGTGTAAGATATTTAACGCATTTTCTCGTTTCCGGTAAAAAAAATAATGTCGCGTTAATGTAAAGCATCCCCCATTTCCATATTAATGCAGCGATTGAATATAGTGCGACTAAAGTCCGCCAGTATTTGGGTTTGTGTGTCATATACAGTTGCGGTCTAGCAGTGTGAGTGTCCCAAGCCGTTAGTGGCACCAGTGGCAAGGGCGCGTGTGTGTCCCTAAGCATTGGAAAACGCCCTGGCTGGACGGTCCACTTCACGTCGTTGTATTTCGAAAAAGTTGCGCTTGGAGCCGTGGGATTCGGTTTTAACAAAAACGGCTTACGTTAATAAGACCAAAACTAAATAAAAATTGGCTCAAAAATACTACCCAATTTAAAAGTAATTATTTCCATCATTAGTAAGATCTCCGTGGACACATTTACTTTACATCTGATTCAGTGTTTGTGGTCTTGTGTACATGTACAACCCCTATCAAGTCGTGATAAACGTGATTCCTTTATTTTCTATGCTGTGTTAAGAAAGTGAATTGAGTGTCCAAGCAGTATTTTAAGTGGTTTTTAAGCATTCAAGCGTTTTATATATATAGTGAGCTTTTCTTTACTGCTTATGAACGCAAAAAGCAGGGCAAGGGTGGTGCAGTCCTGTATGCAAGGCATGTAGTGTTTTTAGGTTTTTAAATGACCCAAGTTAGGTGCCAAGATCACAGACACTTCCAGGCCAAATTTGTGTTTGTGGTTGGTTTGCTTCTGGCCCCCTGGTGGGACTGAATCCAGGACCCCTTTATCAACTCTTTAAGATCATTGCACGACCATAACAAATATTTAACAAAGGCAAGGTTCAGTTTTAAAAATTCCAGTAGATAGTTCAATCAGCTTATAATGTGGTAGAAATGATAAAACAAATATTCAGCTTGCATTTGATGTAGCGATCACTTGATGCCTAAATCCAGCTGAAATATGTGTAATTTCACAGGTGTATTTTGGATGAAAGTTGAAAACCTAGTGTCCTATAGTATGTTAAGTGGATTATTCATAAAAAGGATCACAATGTAAACAAAATCTTAACACTTATATGTAAATGTATATTTAGACATCTTCATTGAGGTCATTATGATTTTCAAACCTCACACAGGGACAGATGAACTGACGCTGCAACTGATCCAGCTGCGGATAGAAAACGAGCATCTTTTCACCGGGCATCGGAATGCGTCGGTGAACGGATTTGAGTATGCTGCATAACATGCCTTCCTGTATTTTAACTGAACCATGTGTAGGTCTGGAAGTGATCCTTTACCAGACAATTATTAATGTGTCCTTTACTGTTGTGACAATGTCAGGTGTCACCTCAGTGTAAACCTACGTTGTACAAATGTGTGCATTTTCACTGTCTACGCAGTGAAATAATAAAGAAAATGGACTTGGAAGGGAAGGTTACCGCCAAACAAGCTGCCAAAAAATGGGAAAACCTAAAGAAAAAGTATAAGGTACGTTATCAGTTTCTAAAACCCTGGGATCCTTTAAGTCAGAGCTAGATAAGATGTTAACAACTTTAAGATATTAGTTGAATTCAAGTGAGCTCGTTTGTAAACTTGTGTTCTTTTTTTTAAATTTTTATTATAGTTCCAGGGTATTGGCATTTGGATCCTGTATTCACGGTGTATGTTGATTTGAGGGGTCATGCCATGTGTTGGACTGGCATCTGGGGTTCCTGGTATAGCTCCCATTTGTTTTTGTTATATATGAATATTTATTTATTTTTTTGTTACTGTCAGGACCTGATGGCAGCCATGGCAGACCAGTGGCCGTTCTTCTCTGCCATGCATGCTGCTGTCTGCCAGAAGCCCGCCACACAACCTTTACATGTAATCGCCTCCTGCACCAGCACGGAGCAGGCCACGTTGCCCATGGCAACCTCCGACACAGACGACACAAAGGATCCCGGCGACTTCAGCGCATGGACCTCCGCCACAACCACGGACAGCTTCGTGGCGGATGACAGCGTAGCGCAGAGCGAGCAGTCGCTCACCAGTTCCATTGGGCAGAAGCGGAAGAGGAGCAGCCTGTTGGACTACCTGAAGAAAGAGTCAGAGCGGGAAGAGAAGCGGTTTAAAGACGCGGAAACCAGAGAAACAGCCAGACACGAGGAGAACCAGAGGCAGATGAACAGACTGCTTTCAGCCTTTGAAAGAATGGTGGAAAAGATGTAGAGTACACACTACAACTTTGCTGACTAACAATATAGTTAGTTGTGTATTGATTGTTTTTAAATAAAGACTTAAAAAAATAGGTAAACCTTTGTTTAAGCCTAGATCCCTCCGTTGAAATTGTGGGGTTTGTAAAAATTGGTAGGTCTATATATATATAAAAAGGGCGGCAAGCCTCAAAACTGGTGACAGGACAGCAGTGGGGCTGAGTGGTTCTGATTCTCCTGTTCCTAGTAGGGAGGGCAGATGTGTTTACCTAGTAAATGAGGTGACTAAACCGAACAGGTTCTAAGAAAAGGACTTCCACTGGAAAATGTGTGTCAGAATGGGGTCAAACATTTAAGATGGTGTCATGTGGCTCATCATGTTAGGACTCTGTGCCCGTGATTGGAAGGATGCTAGTTCAAATCCCATAGTCAACAGAGTGGTTGTGTTGTTGGGCCCTTGGGTAAGGCCCCTAACCCCAAGTTCTCACTTGTATGCCACTTTAGATAAAAGCATCTGCAAAATAAACAACTGTTTAGGCATAACAATTTAATCACATTTTTTTGGCACTTTTTATTTATGACAACTCATTTTACAAAATATTTCCAAAGCAATTGCCTTTCAGTCTTGAACCAATAATTTCTGGAAAAACGTCGACGTTTTGGTTAACAGTAATCATGATCCTCCAAGTGAGCAGGAAGAGGAAGCGGCGCGTGCACATCTGCCGCCAGACGGTCCCTTACGTGCGACCCGCTCCTCTCGTGGGCCTGAAGCCTTTCGGGAGGCGGTACCAAGTTCCTGGCTCTTTCGCAGTCGTGCTCCGGCCTCAGAAAGTCCCCATTCATCAGGCAGACATTGTGCAAGAAGGCACACGCCGTGATGACGTCCGAGCAAAAGGCGGTGCTCACTTCCAGCGGCTTGGAAAACGTTAACCTCCACCGGGCTCTCATCATGCCGAAGGCCTGCAGAACACCAGAGTGCGCCAGGGAGTGACTCTCGTTGAACTTTTGCTCAGCCCTCACCTCGGAGGCCATTTTGTACGGCGTGATCAGGCATATCGGCGTTTCCAAACATGGGTATTCCTCTTCACCCAGAATAAAGTACCCTGGGGGTGGGTAGCTAGCATTTTGGTAAACGGGGCTATTTCGCAGCACGGTAGAGACATGCACAGACCCAGGGTAGCCAACGAAAATGTCCAGAAATTTCCCTTGGGAATCACATATCGCCTGCATTTGAATGGAGTGGAACTGCATGTGGTTAAAGTAATAGGCCTCATTTTGTTTTGGAGGCTTTATCCGGAAGTGGCAGCCGTCGACGGCACCGACGGCTTTTCCAAAAGCCGAGTGACGGCCCACGTGAGCGAACCTGCCGGCGATGGCATCCAGTTCCCCCGGGCCGGGCAGTGACACTACTTTGCAGAGGTTCTTCTTGATCTGCTGGGCCATCTTGTGCACTATGCGGTAGACTGTGCTCTTGGGCACGCTGAAGGTCTGCGCCGTCGCCCTGTACGACAGGCCGTGAGCCAACCAGTATACGAACACCAGCACTTCCAGATGGTGGGCCCAGCCATGGTCCTTCTCCTGATGAGTGACCTGCATCAGCTCATTCACGCTTCGCCGCCTCAGTCTGTAGTGCATCCAGAGATCTTGCTCCGGGTCGAAATACACCTGCAGAACTGGAACGTTCCGGTTCAGCTTGGCATAGGAAACTGAGGGGTTTGCCTATAACAAGAACATTGTTACTATTGATAAATATTTATAATCACATACTTAAAGTTGGAACTACAACCGGAAACTAAAAAAAAAATACAAAAACTTATATTTACATTTTTTGTGCCCGGACTCACAGCTAAATCACATTTACGTTTACGGCATTTGGCGGATGCCCTTAGCCAGAGCGACTTGCATAAATGCTTAGGAGTCTCACCAGTGAATACATTCTGATACTGGTTCAACAGACCCCGACTTAGAATACTATCAATCTAAAAACCTCCCATCGCAAATAATACGTTTTTTTAAATACAAGTATAATCCTGGAAGTGCTAATCCAAGTACCTCCAAAAGAGGTGGTTTTTAGTCATAGTTTGAAGAGACAGCTTTCAAATGCCTGCCATAACTGGAATAACCAATTCAAAACCGTTTTAAACCTTCAGTGGTTTGTAGGGCTGCGTGATATTACATTGTGGTATGTGAAATTGCTGCAGGTAATACAATACTGAAAAAGAAGATAAAATTTCCTGAAATAATTATTGACGCTTCATTGATCCCTGTGAAGAAATTCTCCTCATACCTCCCCCTCCCCGACAGATACATCCTCCACCTGTGGTGGCACTTAGGGAGCTGGGGGTTAAGGGCCTTGCTCAGGGACCCACAGGTGTGTTGAGGCTGGGCTTGATGGCGACCTTGAGGTCTCAGGCACAGAGGCTTAGCCCTCTGAGCCACATACCACCCCTGTATAGCTTATAGCCAAGCAGAACTTACATACCAATATTTAGAGTAAATCAAATAAGCTGGTGCTGTTGGCGCATGCTGTGTCAACAGACCCAAAGCAGTGCCGGCAGCAGTGATGTGATTATCACACACGTGTACCTCATGATGACATCACACACGTGTACCTCATGATGACATCACACACGTGTACCTCATGATGACCATACTGAAACGGTATATCCTGCAGCCCTACTGGTTTATTGCAGCAGTAGGAACAGGCACCCCGACCTGGTTGGCATGAAGCAGCTCCAAGAACCTCCTCCGCTTTCGCAGTCTGGCTAAACTTCTCAGTCTGGTTTTGTTCAGATATTGGAATAAAAACAAGGCGAAGGCCACTGCAACAGGAAAACCGAGATTAGTCCAGCAGCAGAAAACCCAGCAGACCCAGGGCTAACTGGTGAAAATGTGTAGCTACATCTACAACTACATCCTAAATTCAAAGGGTCATATGTAATCCAGTGTGCACGTCTGGCAGATCTGCAATCCTTATCAAGAAAAGCAGTTGGAAGAAAGATGGATGGAAGAGCATTTGGAGAATTGCTTACATTTACAGATAAAGTATAAAAGGGGTCATTTATGTAGCAAATACATTAGCCCTTATATTTAAGTTCAGAATTAAACTGGCTTCCCATCACCTTGACTACCATACTGTATTAGCGCATCTATCTATTCCAATTGCATTTTATTTTTCCATTCAACTTCCAACTGCTTGTATCAGTCAGGATCACAGGGGCGGCACAGATCATGAGTACACTCTGGAAGGGAAGCCAGTCAATTTCAGGGCGATCGTACAATTTGAGAAATGTAGAAATGCCCTTAACCTGCGAGACAAAATCCGCACAACGAGGTGAGACCGCTACCCCCGGAGGCGTGAGACAAATATGCCACCTACGTCGGACACATAACAAAAATCGGATCATACCTTTCTCCATTGTATTTTTAACCATCTTCCCTCTTCGTAAAGATTTACACTGTAAACACAGTACACGCGTTGGGAATTACAAGTGACTCAGATGAGTTCCCAGTCAGGTTATGAATTAAGCACTTGTAGAAAAAAACATTATACAGCAATCTGCGCCTCGGTGTCTCCAATAAACACTAAAACCCCATCTATTTTGAAGCCGTAAATGACTGTCACACTTCTCTATTTCGTGTGAGCGTCCCCGCGCAGCACACCAGAGTCAGGGACGTCTTACGTCTCTGTGACGTAAGACGTAAATTCCACGCACGTTCGAATGTTGTTGGCGCGCTTTTCCTCAGCTTGACAACAAGAGCTCACTGACCAACGGCTATTTAACATTATTAAGACGTTGTCCTTATTTCGCCTCAGTAGCCGGGTCGGTGGCTACCTATAATGTGTTTGTTTTTGTTGTCCTGATACATAGACGGAATGTCTTCGATTAAGCCGTTTTCTAAATTGCCGCAGCTGAACACTGCAAACGTACTGGTGAGTAGTATATTTTTACAGCAGTCGTTTATAAGTGTATAACAGGCGGGCAGTCTTATTCAGAAAGGCCGGCTGTGTATTCGGGTTTTCGCTGAAGAGTTCTCACATCTGGCTTTGAATTAGTGACGTCAAGGTTATCCGAAAAACTAGCATACACTCTGGCCGTTTGTGGATAAGGGCCACCCCGGTGTATAACTATGCACAACAGTCTTATGTCTACCTGCTCACGAAAAGAAATTGAGCTAACCTGCGGATGAACTCATTCTTTGACATTGGGGGGGAAGTAAAATGTTAGATCGAGTTTTTTTTTCAGGAGATAAGATTGTATGTCTTCATAATACTAAGAATGATCTTGAATTAGTGTCTAAACGCCAATGGGATTCATTATACTCTTGATGCGATTGATCGTAGCTGGTGGAGAACGAAGGGAAGCTTCAGAATGACTTGGCAGATGCTATTGTCCAGCAAGAAAACAACGTCAACGTTACAGTGTAGGTTTCTCTGTCCGTCTCCCCGCTTCTCATCACTAAATTCAGTAACCTTGCATCCCTACACGTCTTAGTGCTTTTGTCCAGGAGCCATATCAGTCCAGACTTTTCTCTTCGCTTTGTCCTTTTGTGCCCTTACCATCTTCTGTAGTAACATCAGTCATTTGTCTTTAAACCTGAGTACTTTTATACCTGTTTTTAGGCGGCTGTCTCGAGGGCTGCCCCTACCGGCTGAAAACGAGGAGAATAGACCCCGAATCGACTTGGTTGTTTTCATAGTGCACCTCAGCTCTGAACTTAGGTACTCAGTATGCATGCAGAACAATGTTGATTTTTTTTTTATGCATTCTCTTATTTAATGCCAAGTGACTGCTGCTAATATTAAAGGCTTTTATAATGTCCGAGAAGTCTTGGTTAGGAGTGTCAGCCTATTGGCAATGAAATTAGGGTCATTTTCCAGCCAAAACCCTACATTAGTGTCAGAAGTAGGGCAAGACCCCATGGGTAACAGATGTAGAAGGGAAGCATGTTGGGGTTTCAGGAAGCTAACCTGTGTTATGGCAGTCAAAAACCTGCAGGTCTCACCAGGAGACACTTCAGCCTATTGTGCAACTTTTGTCGCCTTTCTGCGAGAGACCAGCGTTTGAGCCCCTCTGCTGTCCCCTAGTGAAAGTACAAGATAATTAAGTAAACAATATGTGCAGGGGGGAGCTCAGTCTGTCTCCAGTGAGTTTTCCAGGTGTTTTATGAGTTGTGCAGTTGTGAATCTTCCACGACTGGAAGGGTTAATTCATAAAGCAGAGAGCCTCAACCTGTCTTTGCAGATATTGTATTTTTAACATAAGAATTCAAACATTTCAGCCTTGTTTCAACGGAGAACTCCCTGAAGCAGTTAGACACTGGTTACTTTCTGGGCAAAGTCTGTTTCCTCGTGACTGGTGGTAAGTGATTTTTTTAATGTGATTTCCTCCCGCCTTGTAAATATGAACAGTTCAGTAGGTCTGAGATCTGTGCCCAGTCATTGGTTCAAATCCCATGGGTCGGCAAACTAAGCATATCACTGTTGGGCCCTTGAGCAAGCCCCTTAACCCCATTTGATTCAGTGACACCAGCTTCTCCTGCACTGTGACCTCATCGGCACACCTTCTGCTAAATACATTCCCTGCTGAGACTGCTGCCCCCGCGACCCGACCTCGGATAAGCGGGAGATAATGGATGGATGAATGGATGAATAACATTATAGGCATGAACATCTGTACGCACAACCCATCTGTTCCATGAATTCTTTTACTAACTTGATTGTTCTTTGAATGCTCTTGTGTTGCACTTACTAGCCCCTGAATAGCCCCATTAGGATCTTTCTTTGTTAATAGCTGGTTGTAGATGTGTAGCTGTTGTCTAGCTCCTGCTCCTGCTTATACTTTTACCTGGGCATTCACTGTAAGCTCAGCCTAACTGTACTTATTCCTAGTTGACTCCTTGACAGCATGTGCTATTTGCGCTAAATATGTAAATATTCATCCTTCTCCAGCAGGAACAAAGAGGCTTGAGTTGTTACTGTTCACTTGTTTTGTGGAATGAAAGACCTGCGATTTGTATACCTGCACATTCACTGAAGTCATTGTGGTCATCAGCACCTGGCCTATGGATAGAATAACATTTTCCCAGATGAGATTTGACCCCACAACCTCTCTGCTGTTTCGGTGAATTAATGACAAGCAGATATTCTGAAGGTTTCTTCCTCTTTGTGTGTCTTTGTACCTGTTAGCGCGTTGTGGATTAGTCCCTGATGAGCGACTGGTCTCCCTCAGGAAGCTGGCTGCTTCTCTGCACTGCCCCCTGCTGTTTGCTGAGGATCAGGTTTGTGTTTCTCTTCCTCGGCTCGGCATTTCCTTACATAATCCGAACTGGATCGGGAAGACACACGATCCTTGTGTGAAATTCATCTGTTAAAAATGCCGCATATGATACATGCACTTTGGATCTGAATTCTGTGATAAGTTCCAGATTGACCTAGTTCCATTAATGGAGATGAGTGGGTATTAAATTCTCCTATTGCAATACCAATTATTATTTACCAATTATTTAATGGTGTTATTAGATCATGAATCGTGGTATGCTAGGTATGCAAACAAATATTTTAGATTAGCAATGTTCGGAGTGCTATAATGCTTCGCTGGCTTACAGCTGGGCATTTCTTAAAGGACAATGGTTTTCCGGTAAATCCGAGTGAGTTGTGAATTGTGTGTACGAAAAAGCAATTAGCAGTACTCTAGCTAGCTTTCTAGATATGGCTCCCCTTTGACCCCCCCTCTCAGATAAATTGCTTAAATTAATAAAAAGAAAAATGAAATGATACCGTATATCCTGAAATCGCGACCGGGCCTTTATTTACCGAAGCCGCAGAAGTAACTGGCCTTTATTAGAGGCAGGCTTGTATTTTGGATTCCCTCTGTTACTGCATTACACTGTTAATACACATTCTATATATGAACGACCTGTATGCCACTAATGTGTCAGTTTGAACCTTGTTAAACACACTGGGTACTTTTACTGGAAATATTCTCTTAAAACAGCCTGTAAAATAGTAGACTTGTAGTATTACAAAGGCCATCAAAAATTTAAGAGCTGGTTAACAATATCAGTAACTGCCTTCTGAAATTGTATTCATAAAAGTTAACTTTTCATCACTTCCATGTAAATCACACGGTCAGTTTACGTTGTGTGTAGTATGACAAATCACATACTGGTATTTATTGTAAATACACTCAGGTGTGTCAGCATAAAAACAAAAAAAATCTATGTTACTCCAAATATCTTTAATAGACATTCCTTTTTTTTTTACGACAGTTAAACATCTAATAATCATATGTAGCTACAAGCAAAATCTGAAAAACTTGGATATAAACAGTTTACCTTGATAAAACAAATGCTGAATGTTAGTTGTCTATCAGATAATAAGCATTTTTCTGTATTTATTAACAAGTATTTCATGAAATGCTCTCACTGACTAAATGCAACTTAGATGCACATTTCTATCTGAACTCTAGGTGTCTCTCTTTCCTTCAAAATGTACGACTGCATTGGTTACACTGCAAACTAAGGTACAACAGGTCGATTCTGCTTAGTCAATTCATTTTTAGCTTAAACTTTAAGATCAATACACAGCCCCATTCATGACATAATGATAAAAACGATATAATTGGAGGCCCCCTATTACTACAGTCGTTCCCCCATAACCATGAGTGATGCATTCCAAAGACCTGCTGCAGACAGCCAAAACCGCAGACAATGGCAAACAATCCGCAGACCCGATATATAGTGTGATTTTCATGTACCGTATATACATATGGTGAAGTCTAATTGATAAATTACGTGCAATAACATATTACCTACGTTACAGTAATGATAAAGTACATTATACAGTACTATATCGTCTCTTAAATGAAAGAGATTCTGACATTTTAGCTTAATTCTCAAGTGATGATGGAGCAATGAAAAAATGTCATGCATCATGAGATAACAGAGCAATGTAATTAATGAAACCACAGATACAGGGGGACTACTGTAATTCATACCCACAGTATACAGTGGTACCTCGGTTCTCGAACTTAATCCGTTCCGGACTCTGGATCGAATCCTAAAAAGTTCGAGTTCTGATCGAATTTTTCCCATAAGAAATAATGG